>VCJM01000746.1:24273-47055 GCA_024139495.1 Backusella sp. ASU-2019c | reverse complement strand
AAAAAAAAAAAAAAAAAAAAAAAAAAAAAAAAAAAAAAAAAAAAAAAAAAAAAAAAAAAGTTCTTACTCTCGAACAAGTTTTTATGAAATACGAGTTTTCTTGAGTAAAGAAAATTTATACATGTGTATAATCAGTTATTTTTCTTCATAATTTTACCTTCTACTCCACAATTTATATAAAAAGCATGATGATAATAATTATTCACTTGTTTTTTTTAGCAAACTATGTAGTGTATAACAACAGTAAATCATCATGTCTTAATGTCAATTTTGACTTTAAAAGTCACAACTACTTCTATTTTTTATTTTTAGAATAAGAGAAAAAAAGGAGGTGAGCATTTACGAAGTTCCAGTCGAATTACTTAATATACGACAGCATGACGGGGATACAACACTCATTTTCTCGTAATACCTTTACTTGTCCAACTTCTATTCTTTTGTCCTACCCAGCAAATTCGTTGGATCAGCACTGTGTGTTTGACGTATTTTTTAAAATAGTATTTTATCATTACAATAGAAATAAGATGATAGTTGGAAATCGCTTGTTAAAATAAATAAAAAAATACAATTTATCTAACAACCCAACGATCATCATTATTTATTGAGAAAAAAAAAAGGTTTATGTTGCGAAGAACATGCATAATTCAGATGATACTACGTATATTTTATTTAAGTCTAGTACTGAAAACAATGATCGTAGTTTTTTATTTACAAGGAAGCAATTGAATTCAATTTAAATACTATCTCTGATTTATTACAGAATATATTACTTCTGTCTTGTATGAATATACAAGATAAGGCTAGGAACAACAAAGGTGGATGATCTAATCAAATCAAATTCCAAATCAAATTCTTGTAATAAGTTATCATGCCGAAATAAAACATCTAGTATTTAGGATAATAGATAATCTTGAGGAAGAAGAAACACTTTTAAAGTTATTGTAAGAAAACAATAAACGATTTTATTGTTGCAGTTGAAAATATGCCATATACTTTTAATACATTTTTAATGCTAGGTACTGGTAAGTGTTTTATCTATTGTCTCTCTCTTTTAACAGCACTGTCCCTTGTTATTATCCCTACATATAAGGGCTTGGATTCGACACGTTTAAACTGGGTTCCATCTTCTTTGTTTATACCTCCTTATCAGTCAATTTTAGTATGTCATTTAAAGTGTTCTTAACATCACTTTTTCTTCTTCTTTGCTATATTGGTCTTTATTCTATAGTATTTTAGCTGTGAATTAACCTCAGAATTGAAGGTTAAAAAAATAAAATAACCATTAAACCCACCTTATTAGAAGAAAAGATCTATTTTGGAAATATAGTTGACGCCTGTATGATTAAAAAAAATATAGATCACTTAAAGTTATCTATTCCACAATTGTCAAGAAAAAAAATGTGCGGGTCACTGTCGATAATTATAGACATTGTTTGTTTATGTATATACAATAAGTACAATGTAAATAAAGATTTTAGTCCAGAATGAATCAAAAAAAGCATTGAGCTCGCTTTATGCATCTTCACCATAGTGTTAAACATGTGCTTTTCCTTTTTTAATCATTTATCTGATGTTTATTGTCTATATCCTATCACTTGAGTACTACTAAAAGTGCTAAGAGTAAATTGTATATTTATTTATTTACATTGATTATTCATGGGTAACCACAGCATTAGAATAGTAGGGCCTTTGTTTTTAAATAGGGGGATATGGTGCATGTAAGAATAAATCTGTCGTTTTTTTTAACTTCCGGACTATAGGAAAACCGAGTTCTTTAGACGATCACCATTTTTACAAATCACATATTGTGCTGTTTCCTTCCCACACTATTGTATTTTACTGTAAGTATCGCTCTTCTATTTAATACTACTTCATAAATGGAAAACTACAATAAGCTTAATATCAAAAATGTACGCCATGCTCACCGCAAAACTGCCATTGGAGACACATAAACCATAATCCTTTTTAATCAGGATCATATATCAGTGAATCCCATCTGAAATGAACAAGTGGAAAACTGTTAAATCGGTTAAATGAAGAACTTCATGTAATCAAGTTAAACTTTTGAAATATAATTTAATATTCTCTATTTACAGCAGTATACTCTCTTTAAACATCAATACTAAAGCCAATTCCCCTCTTTTTAGTGTATTAAACGTGACCCCGATGTGTACGATTAAACTACTCGATAGGACAAAGGTGTGTTTTTTTTTTTTTTGTTTTTTTTTACAAAATTTGTCCATGGAATAACCTAAATCATACTAGTATAATAAGAAATGAGGTATAAAAATTGATGGAGAAAATATTTGCCAAAGTTTACTACGTTTAGTTGTGTATAATTGACCCACACAATCAGGCACATATACAATCACGTTATACTTCCCGGACATTAATATATCCGCGCCAAATTTATCACTGTCCGTGCCGGGAAACGCCTGACTATTATGTTCAAATGTTATTTTTTACTTGGTTCTGATGAAAGGTTGTTAGTTCCTTTAAGTTATATGTCCCCAGTGTTTCTTTTTATTAAAATCCAGATATGAAATAATCTAATAAATGTGATAACGATTGTATGAAACAAACTTGCTAGATAGATACAAGGCATTATTTGTCATATCCGAGTACTTCTTGTGATTTTCTTTGTAATAGCGGCTATTGCATGTAAACACACACACACACACACACACACATAATCAAATAATCACAAACTAATTTATTAGCATAAATTTTGATAGCTTCACCTTCTTGAACATTTTAAAGGCACGTTATATTTTATCAGAAGCAGTCGATCATGAAAAAAAGCTACATGCTAATTGCAACCTGAGAATCGTTAGACATAATAAAGTTTATAACAATTACACATAATATGTACGCTGTGGATCATCTTCAATTATTAGCACTATCGAAAAAAAAAACACCTCAGTTTTGAGGACCAAAAGTGCTTCCACCTAACGGTGCAGAGTTTGGAGCTATTTTGGCTAGATAAAATAAAAGGAACTAACGAAACAAATTTGGGCCAGTCAACATGAATTTCGATATCGTTCATGTGAAGAATGTGTGAACAAAAAAAAAGTACCAACTTGATTGAAACTTTAAACCAAAGCATAGTTAAAACAATAAAGGGAGTGACTCTTGATTCGTTTTATTTTTATGACATGCACTTTTTCTGCTATTTCCTCTTATTCACTATGGCAGCTATCATGAAAGTACACTGTTTAAAGAGCTAAACCTGATATCAAACAACTGAAAATGTGAACTAAGGAAAAGATGAAGTGCCAAAAATGTTCTTCTATTGAAGGATATTGCAGTCTCGTAATCCGATATCAACGACTAGCAATGAAAAAATAAATGCACAAGTAGTATCAAAGTGCCCAAAAATATGTGGTAACAGCTATAAACAAAATAAAATACACCAAAATAGATCTGTCCAGTTAGCCACAAAGTTTGATGTGTATAAAAAAAAAAGTTGAAAAAAACTGATATTTTGACCTCGCTCTCTACAAAAAAAAATAAAAATAATCAATGGTGCAAGTTTGATCTGCATCCATCTTTTATCTTGACGACTGTGTGAAGTAGTACAACTCCTGAAATGTTAGGTGTTAATTCACTATTTTACGTGCAACAATGGGCTGTTTTCAAGTTACAAAAATAAAGCAACACACTCATATTCTTTTCTTTCCTATCATCAAACATAACTCTCTTTTTAAAAAAGGAAGAAATCTTGTTTTCTACATAAATAATAGGGGTGTTATAAACCAGTCTAAAACAAGGAGACAAAACTCATTTTTAATATGTAAAACTTGGTATACACATAAACACAAAATAAACATAAAATAGCGTATCAAATAAAGAATTTTTTAGGGGAAGGACTCACATAGTGACTGTTGTATGTTTGGCTTTAAAAAAAATTACCGTACACTACAACATATCGACGATCTTTAACAAAATAGACCGTTTTAAGGGCAAGGGAAGGGATGAAAGGGGGAAAGGAGGTGCAGAAACATGGTTTTTCATGCATTCCAGTTTTAAGCATAAAAAGTTTTCAATTGAAAAGAATAACATGAATTTAATAATGAAATCAATACTACTACATGATTGTAATGTACTTGAGCAATATGATGAATGCATAGAATAAAAAAAAACTTGATTCGTAAAACTACTTTTAAAGGTAAAGTCATTATTTTCTTTTTTTTTTATTAAACCTCTTGCGTGATTATGCACCTGCTATTCTTCATAGCTACAAATCATCTCGATATTTATTACATTCGAGAATTTTAATTTGTATATCATTTATCACTTTTCATTCGTTATGATTACATACCTCTCCATCTATATCATTCAGTAATAAAATAAAATACAAAATACACATCGGGATATACATGTCGCACAACCTCCGGTATACATATTTTTTCTTCTAAAAAAGTTAAATAGAACGATAGGAAAAAGGTTTACGTAGATCAGTGATACAAAGAAAGCACTTGCTTTCTCTTTGTCAATGAGAAGAGGGGAAAAAATGATGATTTATGATGCCAATTGATATTGATTTTATTTTACTAAGAACAAGAATAAAAAGTTAAATAGAAGTATATTCTTATTAACAGAGATGCTATTCCAAGATTTTCCGAAAATGACCAGTACTGTATCCTGCATTACAAATGCATTGGTTTGTATTTCTCAACTAATCGCTGATAATATTGCAGATGTTTATATATGCTTTAATATATTGTAAATTTCTATTATTCTAAAAAGCAGCACCGTTATAACAACACAGATTATTTAAAATCCAAGTAAAAATCAAATTAAAAGTGACATAAAATAGACATGACAACAATAGTATTTACCGTTTCATGATTTTCAGATGTCGATCATGTTTTAATCATGCAGGTTTTTCTATCAAATTATTCATTATATATCCTTTACCTATGTACTTAATATACATAGAATATATATCCTTTTTTACAAGTATTATAAGTAAAATAAATTCCGTATAGTTTACTACTTCAATGATAATAAGTTTATAAAACATGGATAAAAAATAAAAATTTTGATACAGCTTTGTTTATAGTATTTATTACTAAAGGGCATTATCTCTTTACTATTCTAAAGAAAAATTAACAAATAATTGAGCGGTTACAGCGATCATTTTATTGAGAGGAGAATAGCATAAACAAAACTCTACATGTTTTTATTTTAGAATGGTGTCATTAATCCCCTCCTCCTACCCATAGGGACATGCAAAAACGCCACATGACATAGGATCTATTATCTACGACACAGGAGATAAAAGCGGGCAACACAAAAACACCTCCGTGTTGTCTATAATATTGACTATTTTGCCACTAGCGGAGAAAACAAATGCTAATTTAAATCTCTACTATTAACAAAAAATAGATACGTAGATTCAGGATTTTTTTTTTTTCTTTTGCTTACATGGATATGGCTCAGCCAATTCATACAGATATCATTTGTGGAATAATGAGCATTTAGAAAAAATTTAATATATTGATGTACTCGAATGTATATGTAGCCGCTTTTGGTGATCATTGAAAATGTAAATAGTGGCTTTTGTGATCGACAAACTACATGGCGCTAGCCGTTGCTAAAGATGTTCTATTTTTTATTTTGAAAAAACATGAAGAAAAGAAAAAAACGCGATGGCTTACACCTATAAGCATAGATTTATTTAATAAAATACATTTCAGGAGCAAAGATGTACAAGGTATTCGTATTCAAGTAATAGATAAAACAATACTGGATATCATCTTAAAAAACCAATTGAGGGATGTTAAGGAGAAGTACGATTATAGTTTTCCTCTCTTAACCTAATAATGTTTAGTTACCTGCAAAAACAACTTCCTTGATTTTCTAAAACTCATGCTATTGCAGTTTTTGTTTCCAGATTAGTAATGTCGTTCGACGATCTTTTTTTTGCACCCAAAAAGATATAAAAGAAGACAAATTTAAAGGCAACTCCAAAAATCACCATTCAATAATAAATATAATTAATAGAAAATGCAAATCAAATTCATCTCTCTTGGTTTAATTGCTAGCGTTATTGCCACTGTATATTGCCATGATTCTCTAGTCGAAGTAAAGGACACTAATATTAAGGCCAGCAATGTTCTTAGCAATATTGGCAATAAACTCAACGCCGGTCATCTGGCTCAGAATGCAAACGTTGATGCCGCCTCTCATTTGTTCAGTAAAGGTGGTGATAAACATCACAAGAGATCTCTTCGCTTCCATCGCCGTGCTCTTAATCATAAAGATGATGTTTCTGAAGAAGGACAAGACGAAGAAGGACAAGACGAAGAAGGACAAGACGAAGAAGGACAGGATGAAGAAGGCCAGGATGAAGAAGGTCAGGATGAAGAAGGTCAGGATGAAGAAGGACAAGACGAAGAAGGTCAGGATGAAGAAGGACAAGACGAAGAAGGCCAAGACGAAGAAGGCCAGGATGAAGAAGGTCAGGATGAAGAAGGTCAGGATGAAGAAGGACAAGACGAAGAAGGTCAGGATGAAGAAGGACAAGACGAAGAAGGTCAGAATGAAGAAGGACAAGACGAAGAAGGACAAGATGAAGGAGAAGCTGATTCTCAAGGTGTTTCCCGTGAAGCTCTTAAACTAACTCGCCGTGCCGATGCATCAGGTGCAGGTGGAGAAGAGGAAGACGAAAATGAAGACGAGCCAGAAGAACCAGAAGAAAATGAAGACGAGCCAGAAGAGGATGAAGAAGATGAAAATGAGCCAGATGAAGATGCTCCTGCTGCTGCCGAGGCTCCCGCTCCCGCTGCTAAGGCTCCCGCTGCTGTTGGTGTTACTCCCCAAAAGTTACGTCGCCGTCGTGCCGGCTTAAGACGTGCACAATTCCAATAGATGATTTAACTTATACATGATCATTTGAATATTTATTTTTACGAATATTTTTCTTGTCTTTTCGTAGAGTTTTTGGATTTCTTAATCCAGCAGATAAAAATTGTTGCTTTAATAAAAATATATAAATAAGCTTTGTTCTAAAATCATTCAGTATTCTCACTTTCGAGTTTATTTTAAAATAACGGAGACAATTCATATTTCAATTTCCAGGGTTATATGGTACTTTATGTTTTGTCAATTATATTTTTTTCATTTTTTTTTTTTCATTTTTGCTGTCAAAATTTTTTATGCACAACCCCTCCATTTTTATCCGTGTTTTCATATTCAAATTCAAACTAATTTATTTCGCTCTGCTAAAAGGGAAGGATCGTTTTCATAGTGTTGTATAATATTAAAGAATTATGAAAACAAGGGGCCGAGGAAGCAATTATTTTTGAGTATATATATATAAGCATTGTGAGTCCTAAATCAAACATTATATTTCTTATTTCATAAACATCTACTACTCAAATATATAAAAAATGAAGTTTCTATCTCTTGGTGTAATTGCATCTGCCTTTGCTGTCGCTTGTGTTTCAGGAAACAGATTTAGTCGCTCAGAAACAGGTCTCTCTGGTTTGGAGATGGTGGCTAGCCCTCAAGGTCAACTTGGAAATGTTCCAGCCAGTGCTCTTACCAAGAAGTCTCGATTGTCTCGTAGAAAATTAGCCGCCACTATTGGTATCCAAGGTTATCAGTTTGTCAAGAGAAATGAAAAGGCAGAATCTGATGCTAATGAGCCAGAAGATCATGAAGGCGACGAAAATGAAATCACCGGAAATGAGCCCAATGAGCAGTCCCTTGTAAGCTTGGCCGCTGTATCAGCTGATAAATCCGAGAACGAGCCAAATGAAAACGAATTGAAGGAGAACGAGCCCAATGAAAACGAATTGAAGGAGAACGAGCCCAACGAAAACGAATTGAAGGAGAACGAGCCAAATGAAAACGAATTGAAGGAGAACGAGCCCAACGAGAATGAATTGAAAGAGAACGAGCCAAATGAAAACGAATTGAAAGAGAACGAGCCAAACGAAAACGAATTGAAGGAGAACGAGCCAAACGAAAACGAATTGAAGGAGAACGAGCCAAATGAAAACGAATTGAAGGAGAACGAGCAAGATGAGAACGAAGTCACTGGAAACGAGCCAAATGAAAGTGGAGTCAAGAAACAGGGACCTAAAGAGAATGATACTGGTGTCGTCCAGCAAGATTTACAGAAATCAAAAGCTGCTAAGAAGGAAGTCACTGAAGAAGCATCTACTGGATCAAAGTCAGTTCGACTAGAAGCCAATGAATCCAAAGATGATTCCAATAATAGTGTGGATGAACAGTCACAAGAAGCAAGCGAGCCAGCTATTAACGAGTTGGGTATGGTAAGTGGTTTATACGGCGATGAAAGCGAGGACGATCTGGTTTATTACGGCTTGAAGGACCCCATGTCTAACGACAGTGAACAAGATGATGCTGAAAACATTGCTCGTGTATTTCAATCTCCTCAAGAAGACCTATCGGTTGATGACACTCCTTACATTTATGACGATGCATCTGAAGCTGACCCAAGCGAGCAAGTGAAGGATACGGAACTTGTGAATATGGATGCTGGACCCAATGCTGAAAGTAAGCCACCAAAAGCTCTACAGAACACGCCTGCTTACTCTGTTTCCGAACATGAAGGTTCTGCTGATGATAATGATGAGTTTGAGTCCCTTCAAGACCGCATGGAAGCCGAGCAAGGAAACAAGAAGAATAGCATCAAGGAGAATCATGTTTAGAGATATCATTAATTCATTAATAACCTTATTTAATTCATTTTCATATTTAATCATTTTTTTTCCAATAAAAATAAATTTCATCGGTGATTTTCCATCAAGTTAAAATGTCAAAACTTTTTTTTTAAAAAAATAATCCTCTTTATATTTTTTTTTTCTCTTCATGAGCGATTCCACAGAAACAAAACAAGCTGGACAGCGAAAAAAAAAGGCCTCAAGAGCTTGTATCCACTGTCAAAAGGCTCATTTAACTTGTGACGATTGTGAGGGACTTTACTTTAATAAAATAGAAACAAAAACTAACAGCGTATTTCAGCTCGTCCATGTCAACGCTGCGTTAAACGTAATCTTGCTAATTCGTGTACTGATGGAGCACGGAAGAAGGCCAAGTACCTTCAAGACGGCGATGGTAGTTTTTTTTTAAATAAAAGAAACAGAAAAAGACTTTGAACCAACTCTCTGTACTTTAGATACGAATTCCATCGATTCGGCCTTCAGCTCGCACTCAGCCAATACAATAAATAACTTTGTACGTGATTCCTCGTCTTTTCAACCCATGAACTTTGTAAACAGAGGTAATCAGCACCGAATGTATACTAAAATACGAATTTTAATGACCTCTCTGTTCTTTCTAACAAAGATTCGGCCCTGCTGAATGCGTCTCCTAACCCGCTCTTAAACATGGAAGGCTATAACAACTATGGCTTTGGGTCGAATGCGACTAACCTAGAATACTCGATACTTTCAGACATGCTTGGCTCACCAATAGTCGATACGAGCCAAACACAAGCCTCTGATGGGATATCAACATTAAATAACATGGACATCTGGTCCTCCCCTAGAGACACTTCCTTTACCGCATCGCCTACAACTAGCTCGCAACTAATAAACAACACAGACCCTAATTTTATCAATTCCAATAACAGTACGCCTGCTGCCGAGAGCAGCACAAAACACATCTTTCAACTAGAAAGTAAAAACACGCAAAGTCCACACAATGGCAGAAATGTACAAGATCGTGTTTCATCGATATCAGCCTCATCTGTTGGCAGTGCGCAACCTTCGACTTCGGGCACGTCAACAATGTCTGCATATGGCGATGGTGCAATTGTTGCCAAAATAGTGAGTCCCGTCACACCTTCGACCACAGGGCCCGCAGTTAAAAGAAGGAACCAAATAATTACACCAGAAATGGCTTATGCTAGTGCGACCAAACCATTTAGCTATGCTGATGGTTATCATTATTTGATCAACTATGTTAAAACTAGGTTAGGAGGACATATCGATGGTCACTATTCATTACTAATCGGCACATTTTGATTAGAATGAGTAAAGAGGATTTAATGAGAATTAGTAGGTCACTTGCACTTTTTCGTCCTTCTGTTTTAGCATCCATGATGAACCTGACAGAGGATGACTTGATATTCACAGAAAAGTGTCTACAGAGAACATTATTGGTAAGTACGCACTTTAAACGACGGCCAAAAACAAAGACTTAATGCCATTTGTGGATGATCCAGGAATATGAAAAGTTAATAAGCTATTCTGGGACGCCAACGTTAATATGCCGCCGCCACGGGGAAATTGTCCTTGTCGGAAAAGAGTTTTCATTACTAACTCAGTGGTCTAGAGAGGCTTTACTTGGTAAAAAAACTTACATTTATGAGGTAAGGGACATACTTTGTTATATGAACCGAGATAACTCAATCATGCATGTCTCTAGTTAATGAGCAATCCTTCAGCGGTAGAGTATTGGGAAAAATATGCTCTACACGCCTTCGATAATACAGACTCAGCAGTGCATAGTACCTGTATTTTGATGAGCCCTACCAAGAGAGCAATACCATGTACGTTTTGTTTTACAATCAAACGTGACATTTTTGATCTACCAAGTGTCATTATTGGAAATGTAAGTTGTTTTGTGAGGAAAGCCAAAAGACGTTTAAACTTAATGTTTTATGTTTACAGTTTCTTCCTATATTAAGCTGATAAGGCCGTGATATGTGAACACTATAATATCTAAAAAGCCTGAACCAATGAACAAATATAGAACTTCTTTTTTTTTTTGTAAATAAAGCACAATAACAATGATGAGTATACAATGCCTTTCATCTTTAAGATTTGATTTTGGATATTGCTTTGAGAAATGCTAAACATACAGTTAAATCTAAAGGTAAAGAGAATATTTACATGGCTACGAAAAGGCCAAGTGTCCTTATCACCAATAGATCATAAGTGCAAATATGATATATGTTGCATGATGTTTTTTATACTTATCATTGCAGTTCGTGACAAGTGTCTTTAACTAAAATCACGCGTCTGGTATTGCTCATTTTGGTCATGTTATAATTAAAGACTGGTTTATATACACATAGTGCTCATCTTATAAGCAACACTCAAAATAGACTATTTTTCTCGTTTTCTGTCTTGATCATTTTTATTTATTTATAAATCAATTTATTTATATTTATTCACAAACAAACAAGCTTTTCTTCTAAAGGAAGAAGCATGTGAACGTGTTTTTATTTCTAGTACCACACTAGTATCTGTTGCAATTTTGAAATTCAGATAACGAAAGTCTGCTGTAAATGCCATGTAGATCAAAGTCATGGTCGTATTGATAAGATGAATTTCCAATGTAGTCAGAAGCAGATGATCGACGCTGATCTGGCAAAAGTCGGGGTCTTCTTGAACTTGATGACAATGATAGAGATGAAAAATTATGTAGCTCGCCACTAGGATAGTTCTGTTGATTATACGCATATCTTTGGTTTCCTCTTTGATTATCTCTAAATGCCAGTCGACCTTGATGGCCATAGATATTTGTGTCATATGAAGGGCATTTGGATTTGTTTGAAGGATTCTTTTGAAAGGCACTAGTGGAGTGGTTGTTGGTAATGGGTCGCACTGGAGTTTGGCCATCACTACTGCTTCTGCTCCTACTACTTGTGGCAGAAGATGGTGATAATGTGGGTGGAGTAATAGGATATTCTTCGTGTCTCAAGTTACCCAGTTCAAGAAATAACTGGGTTAGTGTTCCTACTGCTTTTTGATCATCTAAATTTCAGTAGGAATAGGTTAAAAAACCTCTGATATTATTTGAATAGAACAAAGCATTTACCATTTGATGTGTCTATTGAGGAGCTATTGCTAATATCAGATTTTGTACTTATTTCGACTGATTTTCTTCTTGGCTGATTAGTATTCAGGTCTGTTTGTAACTGCTTTTGAGATTTTCGTACTCCTTTCTCAATCATGACTTTAAGTTTCTGCTCGTTATTACGCTCAGCCTTCATTTTTTTTCGCAATGCCTTTTCTGGAACTGGATAATCGAATGGAACACCAGAGGGTGTGGATACACTTGAAGCCGTGTCATTTAGCGGTGTTTCCTCTTTAATCCCTTTGCTTATCGGATCTCGTTTCCAGCTATTATTATCCGATTTATCAAGTAGTACCAAGAGAGACATGAACAGGAGAAGTTCTAATTCTCTGGTTTGAGTGAGATTGCATCGTAACATATTATATCCAAGGATGGAAAATATGCCAAAATACTCATCTTTCAAGACCCTAGGTAGGTACTGGGCAATACAAATGTCTCCTGTTTTAAATGAAATTAAATATATTTGTGATGTAAATGACACATCATAGACTTACCCGTTTTTCTGACAGCCCGACATTCCAGTACACTACTCATTTTACTTTCTTTGACCCTAAAATAAACACAATAGATGATTATTATATATTACTAAATATGTACAAATAAAAAAAGTTTGCCCACCATTTGTATTTCTCTCCTTCCCAGTCAAAGCTCCATTCAAAGCCTATGCGAGAAGAGCCGCGCAGTTCAACTTGGATATCCTCTGGTGTGCCATGAATAACAATGGGTTTTACCTTTGCGCCTGTAGTTTTTGTTTGAGTTTCTGCATATACTTCAAATGATATGGGATCTACTAAACTAACAGCGTAGAAGTTTTCTAGCCTATGCCTGATTTTAATGAATTTAATATCCCCTGTTTTTTTATTTTTAATATCAACAATGGCACGATTGCGAGGGTGACTTGAAAAAAGGTAATGGGTAACTACGTCTTCAACTGTTAGAGACATTTAAAAAGAGCAAAATACGTTATTTTATTTTTGAGTTCATTTTTATAGCGTTTTAGCATCGTACAACCATACCGCAGTTAAAATTAAAAAAGAAAAAAAAAACACAACATGGTTGTTTGTTTATTATTATTATTATTATTATTAGTATTGTTATTGTTAATGAACAAAATAACGAGGTCTATCGAATACGTGATATCTATGCTCGCGTATACCTTGACCATGGAACATAGTAGGATATCTTAACGGAAGTGGCACTTGTGACTCGTCAACAGTTTCATAGCTTGCTTTCCAATAATCTCTAGGATTATCTACTACTTGGAATTTACCGGTTTGAATTTCAGTGTCAGTGATGCCACCGTGGCTTACACGAGCGTATCCTACACGACGTAATCCGCGATAACCAACATATTGACACCAACGATCCCAATCACTAGGATCAATATCGTTCATATCTCCATCATCAAACAGTTTGTGATAAATCTCTTGTTTTGGTTTAGTGACCACGTAGCCCAGGAACACAAATGGATTAGGACTAGTACGCATGATTCTTGCTAATTCAGTTGTCTGCTGTATTCTGTCTTCATAATTTTCGTCCTGTCCGTTATGGCTTACAATAAAATCAACAGGCTGTCCATACACATCCAGAGTAGCATGGATTGCACAAGCTAATTCACCCACGGGAGATGGTAAAAGATGGTGCTCAGATTTGATGATAGGGAACTTGGAGAGCATCAAACATCCCCAGGTATGTTTCATACTGGACGGTCCCTAAAGTGTTTCAAGTTGAATTATACCAAAATAGAACAATAATATCATATTTACTTACATAGTCAACATAATAGCCCAACTCCTCTGCAATAGACTGAGCCCAATCACGGTTACCCATGATAATTCTCATTGTATCAGACTCTAATAAACCAACAACATCTAGCTCCAAATCACGGATGGCATCGCGCATGCGATTTTCACTAGCCCACATGTCATTGTCAAGTGCAAAGTGAATTGTCCAAATACCAGCAGTGAAGGATTTTTCAGAGGTTGTGTAAGGGACGGGCGTTTTTGCATTAGCAACGCGGTTAAATGAAACAAGTGTGGACAAAGCCATGAAACATACGATAAACAAACGAGTCATGCTGCGAGCGTACTTAAGAACATGGAACTGTGCAGTCTTGCTCTTAGTGTCAGCTTCAAATTGCTTATTGGCATTCAAAACACCAAGTCCAGTGAAAATCATCAACGTTAGTAAAATATAATCTGTATGTTCGCGTGCGTAGACTCCACCAGGTACAAATTCATACGCAACAACCCAGACATGAGCCAAACAAAGGATATTGTAAATCATGAAAGCTGTGAAGAGAGTGATGAAGGGCGACGTTGTGGAAAGAGCGCGAATGAAGGCTGGAGCTATAGAGACAAAGTAGGTACCCAAGACAAGACCAGCAAAGAATCCTTTCCAAGCACTAGTAAAATAAAAACCAGCACAAGCGGCACATCCTACACCGTACCAAGCCAAACTAGTAGTGAGGCGGCGATATGGAGATATCAATAAACCAAGCGCCAAGGCACCAATTGTGGCAACACCCCAAGGAACTGGCTCAGGGCCGTAGTTTGGATAACCATCAACAGTCCATCGCATAATAGTAGAGGAATCGGTAAACATGGAATGGAAAGCAAATAAAAGTGCTCCAAATCCGATAGCAGACATAAATGAATTACCTACTGCTACTTCAGGAGTATTTGGCGATTTATGTTCAGCAGCATTCGTCTTTGAGGTACTAGCATCGCGGAGACACACCTCTAACGAAGCAATGATACCCAAAACAATTCCTACATCATTGAGACCACCATTTCCTTTATGCATGATGGGCCAGATAGGGTTTTCAGTGAACCAAGCCATCTTGACAACATTATGCAAAATCAAACCAAGTAACCAAATGAGTGCAGACCTCTCCAAGTCACCTGTTTGTTTCTTTGATTCAATCCAAGTTGCTACCCAAGTTGTTAAACTGATACCTAGGCCAATTGCCGTCATTGATAAACGCCACACTGGATCCAACTTGAGATAGGAGGCGACACCCACCAATGATATTAAATGGAATACACCACGGTATTTAGCAATCAATCTTCTCAAGGGGCCGATCGCCAAAACAACAGGCATTAATGTAATAAATAAAAAGGCCTCAAATCCGGAAATACCCATATACCATAATGGAAAGTACCTGGATAAAGAAAATCAATACAGCATAAATAAACTATATTTTAAAACTGCTTACCAGATCAGGAGCGTCAAAGATGTGAGCATCGACCAAAATACAAAGGCTAGTATATGTGAACAGGTTAGTGATTTTTACAAAAAGAGAGCACCGGTGTCTTACCAAGGTAGGTTTCAGTAGCAAAGCCTTTAAGTGTTGCTAGAAAACGTAAAATAGATGGAGAGATACTATCTTGAGGACTATAGTTGATGCAGTGAGTATTTTTGTTGTCGTAAAAAAAAATATAAACCTACTTTGCTACAAATGGTACTGATCTACATTTGTAAACAGAAACACAAAAACAAATGTTAGATTTCCGATACCACACTAAATTAATAAATCAAAACCTACGACTCTTGAACTGGTGGCGAACCTGCTTTATCAATAATAGAAAACTCAAAGTTCTGGAATTCAATCGCAGTAACAGCATCATATGCTACATCGTACAATATCAAAGACCATTCGAAAAATGCGTATGTTGTGTAAGCTAAAAGGGGAAAGTGCCGTGGTCAAAAGGTTGTTATCTTTTTTTGAGTTCAAAAAAAAAAACGAAAAAAAGTACCTCCTGGAATTCTATGAACCTTGTGTTGAATAAAATAATATATCATTGGCGGTAAAGTAGTGAAGAAAGCGATCGTAAAGAATCGTCTCCATTTTACAGCTGTTTGGTTTGATGTTGAGTACAAAACACCCAATTGCCATGGTAAGGTACATAATAGATAAAGGACCATAGCGACATCGTGCGTCAAGTGATCATCTGTCGATGTAATATATACCCATCCACCACATGAAACTGTACGCACAACGCCAATGATTAACAAGAACAACCCAAATCCTTTTGATGTTGTTTTTGCTGAGATTGTGGAATAAAAGTACCATAAAAATACCAATGCGAATCTGGGTCCTGATGTAAGAGCAATAAAAATTTGAAATATAGCTCTTGCTGGATATCTATCACCTGTGGTGGCACTCACACTTGGGAACCATTCCTACAAGTTTATTTCTCATTTATGACGCTATTCCATATATCATAATCCACAAAACTTACTTCAGGATAACCAAAATACTCATTTTGAACAATTTTATAATAGTGTGTGTAGCAGCCTACTGCAAGTGCGACCAAAAATGCGCCTAAAAGGTAATTCCCAAGGATTACTCTTATTGAAAAACATGTTGAAAAAAATTGCTTGACTTACAATATGCAAAGAGTGTATGTGAATAAGCAATGTATTTTGCTCCGAACTATTTTTTTTTTTTACGCGTTTATCGACGGCACTTGAAGAGAAGCTACTTTGATATTACCTTTATCACCGGCAATCCATTGCTTGAAGAATTATTGGATGCTTCCGACATTATGCTTTTCCCCCCTCAACAATAACGAACAAAAGAAAAACAATATCAAACGGAAACAAAATATGGAAGTGGAAGAAAAACACTTTTTGGTTTATAAAAAAAAAAAAAATTAAAAAAATCGCAGTTTAAAATTTTAAGTACATGCACATTTAAAGAACAATGAAGGGGTGCTAATGAAAAAGAGCACCATTTTGTAATCCAACATTGCAAACTGCTCTCTGCATAAATTAATAAAAAGAGTATTGTATCATCTTTAAATATATTTTGTTCAACTATACACTTATCACTTCTTCACCGTTTTATAATGGAGTTTGGCTCTCACATGCAATCCTTCCCTGTTTTGTACAGGTAAACATCAGCGCCATTTACTGTTACACGACCGGGTCCGAATTACCCGGATAAGTTTAACCGTGTAAGTGGCTACACCACTAAAATGAGCAGAACAAAGTCTCTTCGGTGTATCATTGAAGAGAAAAACCATTTTGCCTGTAAATCTACTAAATATCATTCGATATCGTTTGAGACAGACTTTCGGACCTACTTGTAACCACGTGATTATTTTCCCCTATCGTAGCCATGTAATCATGTTTACGTTGGAATAAAAAGTAGCAACAAACATGGCGTCTGGAATTTTTGATGATGAGGCGCAGTTGATTGCGAAAGCGATGAAAAAAAAATTATAAAAAGGTTGGGAATATTTAGAAGTATTTTCGATTCATGGATGAAAACCTTTAATGAACACTAATTCCACAGTTTTGTAATTTTAACAGAATTTCAGTTTTTCTATATTAATTATTTACTTCCCCATCATTTTCTTAGTTTTCTGAAGCATTTCATCCGTTTTTCTCAATTACTTTTAATATTATTATTTCTAGAATCCGCCATCCATTTTATTAAGACCATGGAAATGTTTATCTAGTTCTTGAAGTAAATAGGAGCAGCAGATACATATATATATATTTGTATTCTTAAAATGCATCGTCTTTACTAATCTATTAAGGTTTGTGCACTCTTGAGTAAATGAAATTTTAGAAAATGATGATAAAAAGGAAAGAAACGAAAATCTGAGTACAAAAAAAAATAGGGCAAATAGAATGAAAATCATGGAAAAAATATCATGGAAGAAATTTAATAATGATTTAAAAAGCGTAGATTCCAAAGTTTAATTGTAAGACCAAGTTTAAAAATTGTGGTTTCCTTAACTACGGCAACTGGGGATGAAGTAGTAAATTTCAATAATGCAGGTTGAACTGGTTTAAAGTTTAAAATACCAAATTATACGAGGAACTAATGACGGGAACAGCCAACAACGTTCAATGACGGCAAGTGAGCTACTCTATCAAAATGATGTCTTCAATCTTATGGAATAAAAAGTGGTACAATGTACAAACTCCTTAGAAATTCATTCTCTTGGTACAAAGTAACATATACATGTCATCATTACGTAGCTATTTCACCTAAGCGGTAGTAATGGTTTATAAAAAGACTGGAATTTATGCCGTTGTCAATAATTTTTTTTTCTATAGATCATGCAAGATAACCCAAATGAGTTATTATGTCAAAACTAACGTAAGATAAAAGATGTATATGTCCTTTGCTAAAAATGAAATCGTTAAAAAGTACTCGAATACATGGATAACTGGTCTTTTAGAAACGGCTCGACTTTTCTCATTAATGAATCTGTAACATGCATTTGAAATAAGTCTTCTTTCAAAAATGAATCTTAATATATTCTTGACCTACAAATATAATGATAAAACGATAAAAAAGCATATTACCATGGCTTCATCAAGTAAATTGCAAACTGAGGAAATTTTCGTGTTCTGTTATTAAGAAATATTGAATTATGCCGTTTTTTCTTTTAAAAAAAGGTCAAATGATGATATCAAAAGAATTAATGTTTATATCATACATTTAGTATGTTTTAGATTGCAGTTCAGCTATGTTTTGAAATCTTATTTATTTTACATTGTCAGTTTTAGTTTATTTTCTTTGCCCTGAAATAAGAACCACTGTGTAAGTTCTTGCTGATCGGCAAAAGCTGCTTTTGGTATGATACCATAATTTAGTTACAATTCCAACTTTTGATTTTAGCAGCTGCATGAATTCTACATTATTTCTTTGAAGGTATTTCCGAACACCGTGAGTCGAACTATGTTTGAAGATTACATGTATGATATATATTTATAATGTTTACTGGTAATAGATATTACAGGTTTATAAGTCTGGGATTCGTGTAACAACAAATGTATTTATATAGAACGTAAAGACTTATGACAATGACCAAGCGCAAATCAAATCTAACATGAAAGTAACATGAAAATATTATAATGTGAGACTTTTGAATACAAGTAACTGAGGTGAAGCCAATAGACTTTTGCAAGCTATTTCCATCTTTTCCATTGCAAAGTGCTTCTGATTAAACCAAGTCAGTAATCATAAGTTAGCTTCATGATTGAATGATAGTTAATTTTAGCATTGATGATCAATCTTTGCGAGAAACTCAGGTTACCATGCATCATTACATTACTATACCGTGAAATGACTTCGCAAATATAAATAGAGAAAAATCAAATTACATATTGAGTTTAGACGTAATTGTAAAAGTCATACTGATACTATTTTGTGTAACTTTTTTTAGAGAAATAAAGCAAATAAAAAACATATAAGATGGTTGTATTAAATCAAATGTCCTTTTTGTTTTTATGTACAAAATCTTTCAGGGCACTCAGGATCGGTTAAACTTATAAATATTTCAAGGTACACCGTATCTTCTTGGCACATAACTGGTATATTATTTCACTAAAACAGGGAAAAAAAACTATTAATGTGTTGTATTTGTTCAGGAATAAGCTGTCAAACAACGTTTTTGTTTTGTCAGAGAAAACAAACCCGAATATCAAAGTTGTACAATGACTATCATGTGGAACACTTAAACTTAACAGTAATTTACTATTTGTTTAATTGACAAATTACTTATTTTTTGATGTCTGTGTCGTTATAAATATGCGAGAATATTAAAATCACTCTTTCTCGTAAACATTGTGAGTATTAGTCAAAGAGTGAATTTTGACTGCAATGGAATCTTAAACTGAATAAAACCCCCTTTCCCCTCAGAAATAAAGGCGTCTTCTGATTGTTAAATATAACCTTTATTGTCTTATATATTAAAGAACACGAGATGCATAGTCTAATGATCGTTATAAACAAAACGACTTAAAAACATTATGCGCAATATAGAATATACAGGTCCAGGATCATATTGGCTATTATTAGTTCTCCACTTTAAAAGGGGGCTTATTTGGAATTTCCAAGGGAAAAAGAATACGCGAAGCATTTGATTCGTTCTAGTCCAATGTCAATTTATCAGATTCGCATAGGAAGTGCCGGATTATATTAAATCTAAAGTGAACCGAAAAATATTAATATAAAAATGTATATAGGTTATATAATAAGACTTATGTTACCAGAGAAAGAAAGTTTCGAATTGGTACTAGAGCTTGGGAAAAAGGGGACAAGATCAGTGGAATGGATCGAATCAGCTGCATTCAACTTTAATTTTTGAGTGACCTTTAAAATCAAATTAGATCTTTGAATTAAGTAACTCTTCCATTCACCTTTCTTTCTCGTATTCATAACTTCTATTTGTTTTTTCTATCAACTAATTTTTTTTTATCGATTTTTCACTCATACCCTCCTTAAGCAATAATATAATGAGGTACAATACTGCTGAGCAAGTACCTGTAATTTCTACAGAGATACCTGATGAACATACACCTTTACTGCTGAATAATATACCATCATCCACTGGTATATATACATATATTTATATTAGTATCTGGACCGAATAGATCATGATTACTTATATCAAAAGTTATATAGAAACATTCTACCAGAAGATATCCAAAACCATGATATTCCAACTGCTGCCTTCCATTCTAATAGGAGGCATTTTTTGGTTCACGATTACGCCTACAGATGAGTTAACCACTACATCAATTCACCTGTTAGCTGTTTTTATAAGGTTAGAAAAAAAAAAAGAAAAAACTCATTTACAAACGTCTGTAGTTTAATCTAATCTCACTGTATTAGTTGTATATTTGCCCTGATTACTACTTCGGTTGACATATCAGTACTTGTATTAACTGCATTAACAATACTTTCTGTCACTCAATCGTTCCAGTGTAGGGATCATCTAACTAATGAATCAGTTGAGTGTAGACTTTGTGGACAAGAGAATCTCGATATGGGATCAATATATGAATGTAATGCCAACAAAGACTCTTTTCACAAAGCATTAGAAGGTTTTTCTAGCTCAGTTGTGTGGTTAATTTTTTCTGCATTTCATCTTGGCAAGGCTGTGCAAGTAACTCAACTTGGTAGACGTATCTCATTAATTATGATTCAATACTTTGGAAAAAGGACAATTGGTCTAGGTTACGCCGTTGTTATTTCAGGTATAATAACTTAAAATGATATTTAATCAAAAATGCTTATGCCTACGCTCTGCATAGAACTTTTACTAGCCCCATTTGTACCAAGCAATACAGCTCGCGGGGGTGGAATTGTCTTGCCAGTGGTCAACTCAATTGCTACAACATTAGGTTCTACTCCGACCAACAATCCAAAACTAGGTGGTTTTTTGACGCTAGTGGGATCCCATGCCAATCTTTTATCCGCGTCTATGTACCTGACAGGTAAATTGCATATTTTGTATCATTGAATAAGTCTTTATTTAGCCTTTTTATTTTTTCAGGTATGGCACCAAATCCTATTGTACTAGCCAAAGCGAACCAATTATTCCCCGACCTCCATTTTGGTTTTTCAACTTGGATAACCGGCAGTATTGTTCCTGCACTTGTTTGTGCAATAGTACTCCCTTTGTTTTTGGCTTGGTCTTGTAACCTACATAAGAGTACCGTCAGTGATTCAGAGCAGGGTGAGGGAGTAAAATCGGATATGGTTGAATATGCGAAAAAAGAATTAAATTACATGGGATCAATGTCGTCAAAAGAGAAGGTAAAATACAATGTGCTATGAAAGTGTTTTCTTAATGCTAATTTCCTTTTCCAAAGCAACTCTGCCTTGTATTACTCACTTGCCTTACTTTATGGATTACATCAAGTTACACAAAGATGGACTCTACTCTGGTTGCTTTGATTGGTATCGTTTCTTTACTTCATATGGGAACACTTGGATGGAAGGATGTTGCTGGTAACACAAGTGCGGTAAGTGCACGTGATAGTGAATGACGCCTTTGGTACCTGATCTAATTTCCATAGTGGGAGAATTTATTTTGGTTAGGTGGCTTTGTTACGATAGCAACACAGCTATCGGAAGCAGGTGCATCTGCATTCTTAGGACACAAGATATCAAGTGGAATTCAGCACATGAATTTACCAGCTGTTCCTGCACTTGGGATTGCTTATTTTTTAACAACTTTTCTGTTTTCCTCATTAAGTGCACATACGGTTGCTTTTGTTGGTACATTTTTGGATGCTGGTCATGCCTTGGGAGCAAATCCGATGATACTGACGTGTCTTTTGGGTTATTTTGGAGCACTAGGTGGTTCAATGGTAAGAACTTATAAATTCAAGACGTAAACAGTAGGCTCACATAGCTTTAGACAAATTTTTCGACAGGCAGTACCGCCATGTATTTTGCGTCAGGATATGTTCCAAGAGTACGATGGTTTATAATTGGTAGTCAGGTTGCATTGATATTCCTGGTCGTATATTTTTCTATTGGTATGTTTTGGTGGAACCTCCTGGGCTGGACTTAAGCATATAATATTAGAAGTAATAGACACTTTCATTCATTTAATATTTATATAGACCTATACAAGCATTAAGTGACTATTTTATTCTATAGCACTTTGTGTGATTAATAAATACTTTGTTCCTAAAAAATAACAATTTATCTTAAAGTTTCGAGCTAACATATAATTAGTGATTATGATAAGTTGTTGAAGAGCAGAAGTATTGTGAGTTGAGTGTGAAGCAAAAGAGGCAAAAGATAAATTAAAATAATAAATAAAATATAGTGATATACGACTAAAAATGAAAACCGATGCATAAGTCATTTTATTGAGTGAGTAAAGATTTCCTCACATATTTTTTAAACATTCCAAAGGAGATTATGTAATGTTGAAGCTTTAGTGTAAGCTCTTTTTTTTTTTTGCAAACGATGAACTTACAGTTGACTCTTACGTTCGAATATATATATATTATCCAATTTATTAAATATATATAGATTTCACCAAACCTGAAGATCAATAAAAATAGGGCAAGCTGTTTAGTCCCTTAGTTTCTTTCTTTCAAAATGTGAGTGTCCCATGCCTACAGGTTTTATTGTGATTTTTTTTTTAACTATTGGTAGGATACCTTTTA
>VCJM01000745.1:4771-21807 GCA_024139495.1 Backusella sp. ASU-2019c | reverse complement strand
TCCCTCTTTTTTTTTTTTTAAAAAAAAAAAAAGATAGCAGATTACTCTTCTTTTCAAGAAAAAGAGCATATGGTTATTGGTATTTCTTGTTCTTACTATTTCCTTTTGAAAATAATGAAGACAAAATGAATACAGTTCCTAGTAAATGGATGTTATCATATCATGTAAAAGGGGGTCATTTTTGTAGATAAACTAGTTTCAATCAGGGGTTTGTTTTCATTGTCTGGTTTGTATCTCCGGTATGATGAATAAATTGTCGCTCTCCTTATTTTTTTTTAAAAAAAATACTTTTTTTTTTCTTTCCTCCACCTTCTATCATCATCAGTAATATAAAAAATGTACCAAGCTTATCTACTCAAAGGAGTACCACCATCTACCCTAAATCATTGTAAGTATAAGCAAGTATACTAAAAGTAATGGATTTACAACACTCACTATGATCATCGTCTATAGTGAAAAGTGTAGACAATGTAATCATTGAGAAGATATTGTTGCAAGATTATGAATGGTAATAATTATGTTGGGTAAGTTTCATGATAGTATATGGCCAACGGCTTACTTTCATTTTATCTTGACTTACGAACCTGTAAATCAAACAATGTTTCCTGATTATAAATGATTTATTGTCTAAAACGACCTCTTTTGTTTGAATAAACCACGTCCTTTTATTATGAATTATGCTTATTGTATCTAAGTTATGTTGTTCATCAATGGACCACATTGAATTGATATTCGTATTTTATCACAATAATCCATAAGCCTTTAAAAATATACAATCCACCTTTTACGAATATATACCAAATAAACATGTTAAGAATAGGTACAAACTCACTTTTTTATCAACCACAATATGACCTATGTATTATTACATTGCACATTCTATTTTATTACGACTTACATTCTAAACAACCAAGCAGTTTCTTTATTAACGACATACGGGCAAGTGACAAGAGACTTGAGAGCACGGTAAGGACACAAACAAATATGTTTTCTCTGGCAAAAGTTGATTACTACTATCAATAACACCAATATATATTATAAATAACCATAAACATGAGCAACTTATTATCAAACAACACATGTAAAAACAAGATATTAGTTAAAGTATGTATTTTATTTATAAAAAAATAAAAAATAGTCTCTCTTAGCTTCAAAGCACCACGCTTTTACTAACAGGAATAACCACGAGAAGGTGGAGACAAATATACTCCCAAAAATACAAGGTCTTGTTTATCCCCCAGAACCAAATTGCTCTACGGCCAGAGAAGGACTCCGTAAGGAAATACAATACATCTGGGAAACAAGCAATTGCTACCAATGCACTACGGCCAGAGAAGGCGAATTCGTTTGAGAACTGCAATACATCTGGGAATCATGCGCCGTAACGAATCAAACAAAACCTCCACACACTAGCACCAGGGAAGGAAGACCCAGTATAGGAAAAACAATACACCTGGGTATAGTGCGTAAAGAATTAAACAAATACGCTTGTAAGGCGCTGAAGAAAAAATAAATAAATATACTTTTTATCACGTGGACTGTGTGACCTTTTATATATGACCATAGCAATTTATTATTACTACAAGCAGGTTAAAGCAAGGAACTGATCACCAAATGGACTAAATACACAATTAAATAAGAAAAAAAGGAATCCTAAAAGAGTGTATGATCAATTAGTCATCCTCAAGTAAGGGCGAACATCCATCAACGATCGATATCATGGTGAAGGAACTGCAAGTGACTTCGGCATAAATTACACGAAGAGAAAGATAATCAAAATTAAATAGGCTCTTTTTATTAGTGAAAACTCTATTTTTTATACAACTTTACCAAATAAACAATTCACTTTATTTCAAAAGTTTAATCACAAAAGCTATGACCTCAGAAGGGTTGAGAGATGGTAAGTTCATTTATTTACACTCCTCATTTACAGTCGCCAACATGAACACTATTTACATTTAGAAATCGCGTCAGAGTTGATAAGCCTAGGAGGAGAGGAGAAGGAAGTCACCTGGTCCGGTTTTGTCGGGGCAGCGTCCAAGTTAATAATAAAACACTATCAGTCTGGTTCAGTTGAAAAGTACAAACAAACTTGGAGAAAACGATTCAAGGAAACCTCAAAGGAGTTGGGGCTCAAAATTAAACGTGACTCATCAGAATCAAATTATTGGAAAGATATTGTTGTAATCAACCTAAAGCCTGTGAGCGACTCAAGCGGTACATCATATACGTCTACATCGTCTTTAAACTACCAAAAGCAATTAACAGATGATGATAAAGTACTGCTAAAACATGTCCACGAAAAAATCCATGAAAAGTGGAAGTTAGCTGACGGTATTATTGTGGAGGATGTCATATATGAGGAAGCCAAGGAATACACGGTTGAGCACCCATTTCACTCTTACATTGTTCACCTGAACAATCTCAATATTGAAGAATTGTTTGGAAAAAACATGCTTAAAGAGATGGAAGAGTGCAGTGGCAAGCGTGATTTAATGACACCTTTACCTGACCCTCTGGGACAAATGTTGCTGAATCTCAATGGAAAGGGCGATGTTGATTCTATGGACGACGCCTTTCAAAAACTTACCTGTAACCGCCGAACAGAACCTGATGCTTATTGGTGCCGCGAAAGTGTCATCAACTATCTATCTTTATTCATGAACCAGGAGGATGTCACTCCTTTTGCCACTGAGCAAGATCTGTTGGATGACATGTATGGATTTATCAAAAAGACAAAAAACATCAGCAATACCACTACAGAAACAAATTGTGGAAGCTCAGCGTCAGGTTACAATAAAAATATGAAGCGATTACTTGGATCAACTAACCGACTTGAGCGTCAGGCTGTTGGTGATCATTCTGACCTTACATTCCGTTGCTTGAGCTTTGAAATTGCCTGTGTTGAGATCGGTCTTGTCGATCACGGCCCCAAAGGAACAAAGGAGTTCCAAGAAGCAGAGCTCAAAACACCAACTATGATGAGAAGTTTTTGTTCTCAAATTGTGGAGCATTATAGAATCAAACCAAGTGATATCAAACTTATTTCATTTATCATCAGCGGTCCCTATTTGACAGCAGAGATCATGACATTCACCAAAGGTTCTACTGCCGTTCTCTATTCCTCTCCTCGTCTCAAGTTGCCTGAGAACATTAAAGAGGTACCTCGTCTCCTTCCCCCCGCCCTTGTGTTAGTCTATAATTGCTCTCAAGTAATCAAGCAAACTGCTGATGTACTCAAAATGACTGCTTCTTCTGTGAATCTGGATCCGTTCAGCAATGCTGACTTTTTCTTCCCTCCAAGCTTTGTTCCTGGCTCGAATAGCCCAAGCAAAAAAAGAAAGACTTTTACATAAGCAACTTATGTAGTTGCCTTTTTTTTATTTATTTATTTATTTATTTGTGATTATTATCATTATCGTAACCTGTAGAAAAATACCCTTCATGCAATCAATAAGTTCTTCTAATCTGAAACCCTGTGATAAACTTTACTTGGAATCATAAAGTAGCTTGTAATTTATTATTACTCGGGAATCCAAATCTTTGTATATTTTATTTTGAACCATCATCTCCAATTAAGAATTAAAAAAAAGGGGGTGTTTTTTCTGCGTCCCACGTTCTGGGGAACAAAGGAAATTCCTTGTTAATATTAAATTCTGCAAAGAATATATCCAATAACAGTAGTAAGTCATTTTATCAACTGATTTTCAATAAAAAAAAAATACAAATAACATTAGTTTTTTAAAACGTTGTAATTACTTTCATATTATATTTTAATACAGTGAGCAAGATATTTAAACAAATTGGTTCTAGATCTCACTGGTTTTTTTTAGAGATCTTGACATCAAAATATAATTTCCTTTTAAGGACATTATTGTAGAAACCAAAGAAAGGTGCCAACATCCCAGCAGATCGATAGAAATATACGAATGTCATTCTTATACAGAGCAAGTTATCGATAAAAATAGAATAGCAATGGCTTTGCCTGATTTCAAGTCTATTTAAATTACTTACTATGTAAATACTAATCATTATATACGCTAATTCCATTTACTCCAGAATTAATGAATACGTACCTTGTTTCACCTTAAATGTCAATGGAAAACTTTTGCACGTAATATCAATTGCGGACTATAGATTGAAGCGACTTTGTGAAGTCCGAATATGGGAGTAGTAAGAGTAAAAGAACTACAATTAATTGCTCATAATGAATAAGGTATTTTTTACTATCTGCACAATGATCAACTCACTATGTAATTAAGACAGCTCTGGACAGATATGCTTTTCATACAAAATTCTTACGTAAAGAATGGAATTGCATAAAAAGTAAAATTTTATTTACTAATATTTATTAATATTACATGATCTTGATTTAGAGCCATATTTTCATAGAATAAAGTTTTTAATAGAAAAAAAAAAGTTTATTTATGCATTAAAAAACCGGATGCAAAAAAGAAAAGAAAAAAAAAACGGCCCCTTTGTTGAGTTTAAATACAAAATCAACAGAGTCAGAGATGAACCACGGGAGAGCAGACTCATATTTTTTAAATAGTAACCCAACAAAGTTCAAATAATATTCGAATTGTGTCTTTTTCATAAAAAAAACGCAATATATTTTATGATTCTTGCGAATCTTATGAATCTTTCAAAAAATGTTACAGGAAAAATAGAATTGCATTGTGGAAGATGTGCTATGGAAATACCAAAGCACGCAATCGGAAAGCCTAGTAGCGCGTATATCTGATAATCTAAATGGAATTCGCTGTTAAGATAACAAAAAATAAGGAAAATCTGAGTTTTTGGTGTTGCACACTAATCTGTCAAAGTTAAAATTATTGATGGAGAAGGGTCCAATTCATATTGCCAGAAATGAAAACGAGTACTCTGTATAATTATAATAATTTATACAACAATAAAAGATAAATAAATATATAAAAAGTCTATTGGAAACTACATCAATGAATGAGTGATCCCCTAAAGGAAATAGATAACAAGATAGGCAATACTACAAAATTCGTTGGAAGAAACTGCTTAGATTCCTAGGTCTAATAAAGAGAGATTAATAGTAATAAAGAGTTCAATGCATGCAGATCAAAACAAACTATTGAAAATTCCATTGAAAAAAAAAAGTTTTCCTTCTATGAACAAATTTATTAACTCTGGCCGTGTTTCATTATGTCAGTGTTAGCGGGATCATAACTTTTGAGACATTACCTTTTTTTTTCATATAAATATCGCGCGTTTCGTAACTGAATTTACTTATCAATTCAAATTACTCTTATTTATTTTATTAAATGACTACCTATCTAGATGCCGACTATGGCAATCAAGTTGCCTCGTCCTCTGCAAGTACAAACTCAACGTATCTAGGTGTTGACTTAGAAAAAAAGGGATCCATCATGACCTTTGGATCTACTGTATCTCGAGATAGTGAACTTTCTTTGTCTGCCCAAGATAATGCTCCTGAACCTCATATGGGTCTTATGAGTAGCTCAAATATGGTAATTTGTTCATTCTACAATTCATCCCATTTTTACTTATCTGACTTTTGTTATAGATTATTGGTCTTATTATTGGTAGTGGTATTTTTGCTTCGCCAGGCCCTGTTACTGTTAAAGTTGGTGCTGTAGGTGCTTCACTAGTTGTATGGACTGTTGCTGGTGTACTCAGTATGATCGGTGCTCTCTGTTATGCAGAGCTTGGTACAATGATTACAAAGTCAGGTGGTGAATATCAATACTTGAAATCATCTTTTGGTAGCTGTCTTGGTATTGTATTCAGCTGGGCTAATCTTTTACTTTCAAATCCTATTGGTACTGCTTCTATTGCTGCTGTCTTTGGTCGCTACGTTCTTGAAATGGCTTACTTTGATATCAATGACCCCTCTGGAGAAAATATGTATATGCCTGAGTATGCCACTAAACTTACCACAATCGGCTGTATTTGGGCTGTCGTATTATTCAATTGCTACGGAAGAAAAGCTGGTGCTTGGGTCTCCAATTTTTTTACTGTAACTAAGCTTATTGCTCTCTTTATGATTATCATCATTGGTTTTGTATGGCTTGGTAAAGGCAGTACTGATAACTTCCAGAATGCCTTTGAAGGTGCTTCCACTGATCCACTTAGTTATGGAACCGCAATGTACATGGCTCTTTTTTCTTATAACGGTTGGAATAACTTGAACTATGGTATTTCTGAAGTTAAAAACCCCAAACGCAATCTTCCATTGGCTATTATCATTTCTTGTGTCTCAGTCACCATCATCTATATCCTTGCTAATATTGCCTATTTTGCAACCCTCTCTTATGATACCATTGCCACCTCCTCTACTGTTGCTATGCAGTTGGGTCTCACTGCTATGGGCAAAGGTGGTGCTTATTTCTTTGCTTTGATGGTTGTCTTCTCTACTTTTGGTGCTGTCAATGCTAACATTTGGGCTGGCTCTCGTCTTGTTATGACAGCTGCTAATGAAGATAGTGTATTTATTCCTGCGTTCTTTGGAAAAACTAACGAAAAAACCGGTGCTCCTATGCGTGCTCTGATTTTTGTTGGCTTTACAACAACCATTTGGTCGCTACCTGGTGACTTTACCTATCTCGCAACCATCTATAGTTTCCTCTGCTGGTTGTTCTATGGTATTACCGTTTCTGGTCTTATTTACATGAGATTTAAGAAGTCTACCAAAGATATGGAACGTCCGTTCAAGATTTGGCTTCCTTTCGCTATCTTCTTCGTTATCCTTGATGTCTACCTTGTCGTTGCACCTTTGATTGATGCCGGTGCTGATGGTGTCGTTATTTATGTTGTATGTATTCTTATTGGTCTTTTAAGTATTCCTGTTTGGTTTGTTCGTGTACATAAGCCTGAAGTTGGCCGTAAGCTTTTTGGCTGGATCCGTGGTTATGATGATGCTCGTATGGTTAAGCTTCAAAGAGAAGAACAACTCAAGGAAGTACGCCAAGAAGCATACCATATCGAAACTAAGGTTCACGGAGCACCACTTCAACCCGAAATCAAACTTCCCACAGATACTGAAAATTAATTCAACTATTTTAATACCCATTGCTTATAATTAGGCAATTACTTTTTGTACCCTAATAATTTTTTTTTAATAAATGTAATATATGATCTTTAAAATATAAACAACAGTAATAGCAAAATAGATGAACTTGCAAATGACTCGCTTATTTTTTATTTTATATTTTTAGAATGTATTTCCCTCCAATGTTCTAGCCAAAAGTTCCATGGAATTCTGATTATAATTATTTAAATCAATATCTGGACTCTTCATTTTTTCTCCCAACCATAATTGCTACGAGTTAATTAGTAAACAAAGTTCTTTCCCTTTTTTATACATTATAGTTACCAATTGCTTTCTCAGGAACTTGACTATAACTGCTGTTCTTGCAAAACAATCGAAATATATCCATTTATCAATGATAAGTTTTCTTTGTTTATGCTAATTATATGGATGTTAATATTTTCTTTGAGTACTAGGTTACAAATCACTATCATTACCTTTATATCGAATTCGCTGGCAAATAAAATAAGTGCAACTGGATCAATTGCCGACACTTCCCACATATATACTCTATCTTTAGTCTGAGTATTATTATCATTCATTACCACGGTGTTGTAAATCATAAAGTTTGAGTTAAAGCTTCTCTCTTGACGAAACAGTACTGAAGAGGGATGAATTTGGAGTTCCATATTCTTATTTATGATTGACTCAGTATTTCGAAGGTACTCTGCAACCTTGGGATATAAACCAGCTGTCAATGCTGCGTTGATCACAGGTATTGACTCCGAGTAGTCATTGTATTTTTCTGGTATTTGGCATAATTTTACGGAATGATCCATTTGGTACCGGTTGGACATACTTGATTTGTTACTTCCCTTTTCCACAAATCCAATATCAATCAATAGCTCCAAATACTGTCTCTTCATGTCCTCAATCATTTCCAAATTCTGTTCACTCAAGAAATTATCTTTACAGAATTTGTGGATTTTCCTTCTCCACCCTGACTTGGATCGAACGTCCATAAGTTCATCTCTCCATATTGTATACGCCTTGTAAATGGTTAAGAAATCCGAATTGCCTATAAAGTTGTGAGTATCTTGAAGATTAGCGATATTGTATATTTTCAACCTACCATATCTAAATCGAAGTCTAGCTGTATCAGCCTCATCTTCTTTTCCAAATGGTCTCACAAAAGGGCTCTTGAAGCTTAAAGCTGCAGCAATTGTTAATATGGGATCCAAGCAGCGGAAAATGGCACCAAATAAGATCATTTTTCCAAGATGTACATCAACAGGTAAGTTTGATAAGTGCACACCGAGAGGAGTTAAAATTTCATTTTCGTCGAATGACAAAGCTTGGACCTATTGAAATAAAATGTTATTGGGTTTTCGAAAACTACCAGAAATTTAAAACGATGATATGTTGTAATTTCTCACCTCTTGCAAAGTTAAAATAGCATTTTCAATCATCTTGGGCGAGGGTGCATCGAGCGCATCACTTAGTACATTTCGAATAGACCCCAATTTACAAACTTTAATGCGCAAACATAACTCTTCTAAAGGTAGACGCAGAATTTCAGGTGTTTCATAATCGGCCATCTGATAAGACAATTAAGTAACCTGGTTTTTATCCTTATACTAATACCTACAAATTCATAGCGTTGCTTTGAGAAAAGATGGAAACACACTCCTTCTTGAACGCGACCAGCACGACCTCTTCTTTGTCTTGCATTTGCCTTGGCTACATATTTCTGCGCCAGCTTTGATACTCGCTTTTTGTCGTCATAACTAAATATCCATTCATATATAAACATCTTCACTATAGACATTTAATGGCAATAACAACAAAACTTACCTTACAACTCTTGCCATACCAGTATCTATGACGACAGTTACATCACTGATAGTAACACCTGTTTCAGCAATATTTGTTGAAAAGACAATCTTTCGGATACCTTCAGGTGGGACATCAAATGCTTTCTCCTGGTGTTCAGAAGAGAGTGCAGAATGAAGTGGGATCAAGATGAACTTTTCAGGGTCACCAAAGACGTTATGGCTGGAAACAACATCATATAGCTTTCGAATTTCGTTCATACCCGGTAAAAATATCAATATTGCACCCGAGTCGGGTATATTGTACTCGGTTCCACGTAGCAATTTCTTATTATCACCATCTTTCTTACAAATATAATCCAAGAGCTCAAGAATTAAATCATAATTGACCTTATATTCGTCTAAACGTTTGATCATCTTTCTTGTACTACGACTGTATTGACTTTCCTGAGCTGTATCCTCACCACCATCATTAGATGTTAGAGAAAGCTTAGACTCGATAGCGGTTGGATCGTATGGATCCTCATCATCTGAGTCTACTTCAAACAATTCATAATGAACACGTTTCGATGATCCACCTTTACCAGACACAACAAGGTCTCCTTGCTCTTTAAACCCAATTAATTTTTAAGAAAAGAATCGATTAGATACTTAATATACCGAGTTATTATTTATTTTACCTTTCTTCACACGGGCCTGTCTCTTGGCATAGTTTGAATCCTCTTCAACTACATAGCCTATGTAGAGAAAAAAAAATCAATTTTTTATTTCAATAATCATCATTTGTAAAATAGTTACCTGTATCTTCTATTACATCTTCTAGATATTGAACGTGTACAGGGAAAGTTCTTCCTGGGACTGAAATTACTGGGCAGTCTCCGAAATATTGAGAGAATCTTTGAGCCTCCACAGTAGCACTCATCAAAATAACCCTGGTTATAGATATTAGCATTTAAAATGAAGCATACCTCGCATGGTACTTACTTCAGATCAGGACGAACGGTACAAAGACGTCTTAGTATAATCAATAAGAAATCACTATCAATGGTACGTTCGTGAACTTCATCCACAACTACGTGAGTGACACCATTCAAATTGACATCGCTTTCTAGTCGACGCAACAAAATACCCTGAACAATTCCACTCAGTATATGAGACTAGTACTCGAGACTATAAGATAACTTACCGTCGTACAGAACATAAGAATATTTTCATCTGATATTTTACTTTCCATGCGAATCTGATAGCCAACCATGGCATCACGACTTCCGGTAGATCGAGGTTTATCGCCCATTTCTACCGACACTCTGTTTGCAATTGACATTGCAGAGATACGTCTAGGCTATATAAAAGATTTAATACTGGTAGTATCATTATATATATATAACTTTATACCTGTGTACAAACAACAGAGCCTTTAGTTGAACCTCCTAAAATGTACTCTGCCAAGAACTGTGGCACTTGGGTACTCTTACCACTATCATTGACTTTAGTACTTTTTTGTTCATATATTAAGTTCCTTAATTATTATAGTTACCATCCAGTTTCACCTGAAATGATTAACACTTGGTTTTCCTTGATGGTTTTTAATATATCTTCCCTATAAGTTGATATTGGGAGCTCATTTCGTTTCTCCTACGGATTAAAAAAGTTTGTTAACAAAAAAAAGAAAGGAATATATATAAGGATTTATAAAGTACCTTGAATGAAAGGTATTCCTTTGTGTCAAGTCTCTTTTTGAAAGAATCTTGAACCTTTTTAAACAATTTCTGTTTTTTTGACTGGTTGTTATGTACAAGTTTGTTTTTGCTATCAGCTTCTTGACCGTCGATAGAGTTTACATTCTAAATAACAAAAGACAATCCAAATTATTACTTATACCTTAAAAGAGTGAAAATTTGATGCTTACAGCCTCGACTTTAGGTAACTGAACAGACTTATCGACAAAATCAATAAGAAATGAAAATCTTTTATTTTCTGCCTCAATTCGAGGTTGCTCTTCATTGAATTTCTATCATAAAAGTTAAAAACCATACTTGATAATTTTCATCAATAATACCTTTTCTTTAACCCAAGTATCCCATAAGTCTTTATATTCTCTTGGCATTATGTTACGTATAGAGGATTCAGAATCAAATTCAAATAATGCATACATCTATGAAAAAAAATATTTATAACTGCTTCTTAGTTTGTTACTTTGCTTAACACTTACCGAAACAAGATGCTCTGATTCTTGTTGCGTTGCTGTGGCCATATTTTCTGGGAGTTCGAATACCAGTTGAGGAACTTTTCCACCTTCGTTCTTTATTTTTAAACTACTCCTCCAGACACTAGATCCAACAGCAGCTGTTGTAAATACTTGACTTCCGAATTTGTTCTTTTTACAATAATCCTTCAACATGTCTTTGGGTAGCATTCCTTTCCAAGATTTCGATACCGGCAAATCAACAATCGACCAGCTTGGAGTGGACACTGCTGGAGTAGGAGCTGCAGCCACTTCATCTTCCATCATCATCATACCACCAAACATGCCACCATCATCATCCTCCTCCTCCTCCTCCTCCTCGCTCCCTTCCATTGTCTCATTAGCTGGTTCGGGTATTGGTTCTTCTATTACTGTATTTTCCTCCAACTCTGCTTCCCTTGCTTTTATCTTTTCAGCCAATTCTTGGGTATATTGAATATAAAGTTCCTGGGCCTTTTCCTCACTGAACTCCCAGTCGACCTCCCAACTAGTCAATGTATCCTTCATTTTTTTGATAGATTTTTTTGCCTGTTCCAATTCATCACCTTCCAGAACCTCTACTTGATCATCCTTTGATTTCTTGTTCTTTTTAGAGCTTTTCTTTTTCTGGTTTGGCAATCTTTTTTCAAGCTCTGCTAATTGTACTTTTAAAGCGGCATATCTCTCATTAATATCTTCATCCTCCTCCTATTAAACGCAGAGATGAGTTTATCCGCCTATCTAACAACAACACTTTTGAATAACCTACCCAGCTTTGTGCTGCAGCTAAAATACGATGTTTTATATCCTCCTTATCGTCATCCAATTTGGTGGTTTCTTGTTTGGAAAGGACGACATCTTCAGATACAGAAGCTGATTGAGTATGGCCGTCAATATTATCACTGTTGCCCATATTTGGTAGCAATGTGACCGACTGATCCTCTTCTGTATTATACAATTCACATTAAACTCCAGTCCCTTTATCAATCTAGTTTTTAGCATTTACCATTTTCATTAAAGTATTTATCGAAAAAACCTGTTGGCATATTCTCATATGAGACATTCAAACAAAGCTAAAGCAGGATTAGCTTAATTTATCCCAACTAACACAATTCACTTACCCAATCGAGACAAGTATCAATAGAATATGAAATGGTGTCTTTGAATGAATTTAATATATCCTGTGCATCGAATCCCAATCTGCTCAAGACTCCGAAAGTCACGTCAAACTGCCCAATGATTCTTTCCTTTTCGGTATCACTCTTGATAACAATAGGTGATGGATGTTCTAAAAATAAAGCAGATAAATACTTTGGATGAGACTTTCCTATCGTTTTATGCCCACCTTGAGAGTGGTTGCTTTGAATAGCTTGCAGTAATTTTCTTTCAATACTAGCAGACATGCGAAATTTTTCCACTCTTTCTGTTGGAATAGTCGGGTCTTCTTTTGATATTTTTTCTAAAGTATTATCGACTTTAAACTCATTCAGGGATCTAAATTTCTCTGCCATTTTGACCACCAAATCTTCTCGTTCATCACCAACTTCCTGAGATGCAGGTACTACCTGCGGAACAGTAATATCTTCAAAGGGTTGTTCCGGTGTTTCCGGTGCTTCGACTACGGGTTCTGGGACCAATTTTGTAGAGGGAGGATCTACCTTTTTGGATGGCGCAGATGAAGTCGCATATCCGCGATTAGACACTATTTTAGTTTTCTTTTTCCCCATTATTCGTTTTGATAAAAAAAAAAGTGTTGTTTTTTTTCATGCCAAAAAAAGCTGGATTTATGGCGTTACTTTTAATAACAAGCCACTTTGTTGATTGATAGTTACGTCTGACTTGCTTTCCTTTATTAAGTTACATTTCTGCTAAAAAAAAATCACGGGTTCTCATTCTGCATTGTATTATATTTCATTTTAGAAAAACAACCACAATTGGTAAAGGAATAAACGTCAACTCGCCATCGTTATTAATATACCTGTGATTTTTTAGATTTATTAAAACCAAAAAGTAATGATGTTAATATGCATCTTTTAAACCACTCCTTTTTATGCGGTATCCCTTGGTCATACATCGCTACAAATACTAAATGCTTCATACTATGAGTAAGAAATTGTGACTCTAGATAATAACTGATTTAGATATATTATATATAAGAACCATTTTACTTTTGTTTTATTTTGTTTGTTTACTTGGTTATTCTATTTGTTTGTTTATATCGGTATGGAGATCGTTGATCACCTGTTTCTTTTTATTGTGGATCTGCAAATCGTGTTATGGTTATCTCAAAGAACCAATAATACCAACTACATGACGTCTTAACTTTATTATTACAATTATATTACTAATAGATGTACCAATAGAAGTCTCTTAATAACTTATTCTATAAAAAGCAATGCTTCTGTTATGGAATTACTAGTTTTCCGAGGAAAATAAAACTTTGTTTTGGATCCAAGTCTCACTAAACTAACTTTTCTTTTTAGAATGACTGGATTGAGAACAATAAAATTACCTGCCTAGTAAAATCGGATCAAAAATTCTACGAATACATTAAAAAAGACACACAAATATTGATTACAATTACAGTTTTATTATAAGTGAAAATCATCTAGATTAAATCAATTGTCTATTTACAAATATATTTATAATATTGGGGGGGGATAAAAGGTATATCGTGTTTTTTTTGAATTTTTGATGAAATTTAAGCTTGGAAATCTTTGATCAATGCGCGAATGGAATCGATTGTACCAAAGACACAACCAACAATACCCAACAAAAGAGTAAGGGCACAGAAGGCAAGTTCATAGAAGGGCTTGTTGCGGACACCAGTCAACTTGAGATAACAGAGAGGAGGTAAAAGGAAAACGAGACCACAGTTAGCAAGAGCACCAATTAAACCCATGAAATCATCAAAGAAAGGAATGAAAGCAGCCAAGATAACAAGAATGACCATAGTGGCAGTACGAATAGCAGCACGTCCGAGCCAAGCACCAAATCTGCCCAATCTGTCTTCATCACAACGAATAAACTTTTCAAATTCAAGGGAGAAAGAAGTGGTATAAATGGGAATAGCAAAAATAACGTGAATAGTCATGACAATCATAGAGATCATTCTGCCGGTACCAGTAGGAAGAGAGTTATAGATGGGTGACTGAGTCTCTCTACCAAAAGACCAATAACCGGGAACGGCAGTCAAGAAATAGAGAGCAGTACAGGTGGAAAGACCAGCAATAACAGCCCACTTCCACTGATGAGGCTTCTTCAAAGCATGTTCAACATGAGGATAAGTGTTGTTACCACCGAAAGAGAAGGCAATGGTGGAAAGAGCCATAGGGAAACCGGTCCAAATAACACCATCGTGTTCAACAACAATTTCAGGGTGAGCATTATGGTACATGGGAGCTTGGATAACAACGATGAAAACGGCCATCATGGTACAAAGAGCACCAATGGCAGCAATGGCAGTAACTTCCTTAAGAGTTTTCATGATCAATGATGGAACAAGCAAAATTACACCCCAGATAATAGCCCAGAGTTTGTAATTTAGTGCCGCGGGCTAAAATAAATGACAAAGAAATTAACAAATGTTTTTTAAAATAAACAACTATTATGTATACTTACAGTTCCAGCACATAATTCAACCATGTTGTTACTAGCCAAGACAAGGTAAAGAGCAGGACAACCAAACAAGTTAAGAAGATGAAGAACAGATGAAACCACATATCCGGGCCAGCCAAATGCAGCAACACCCATAGCTTTAAAGTCATGAAGACGTTGGCCAGGTTTATAGTACAAACAACGGATTAAAACAATACCCGAATAAACGGCCATTGCATAAGCAAGGATCAAAATCAAAATACCAAGCCATCCACCTTCAGCGAATGCTTTGGGAAGACCTAGAGTGCCGGTACCAGCAACAACACAAACCACGTTAAAATAAGCAGTAAGGAAGCCACCGTTGCCGTGACCAAACTCATTAACTATGCTGGAAGCACGATCTTCTTCGACATAGTGATCAATTGTTGTCTGTTCAACCTTGACTTTGTCAGACATTACTGAGGATGTATCGTTAGCCATATTATTAATAGTAGCTGACAACGTTTTAATTAATTAAAAGTAAAAGTAAAAGAAAAGGGTAAAAGTAAAAGTAAAGAGTTGAAGTTGAATTAAATTTTGGAGAATTGAAATTCGTGTCCCTTTATATAAAAAAATCAGATCAAACTCAGTGACTTAGTGGCACACTTGAAACTTAAAATACAACGACCAGTAACAAAACTCCGTTGTAAAACTCCGCATATACAGTTTAAGATCATTGGTCCAAATAATGGAGGGGTAAGTATTGGTTACCAAATACCGCTTGAGGAGGTCTTTTTGACCTATGACCCACGAAGGCATCTGTTACCATATAGATACTACGGTTCCACTTTTTAGAACGGCGGCTTAACTTGGTCCATCAATTAATAAACAAATCAATGTAATGATCTATAAAGAAAATATATATGTTAGTCTCTCGTGGTAAAAAAATATCAACCTCTATGTTTTTTTTCTCACGTCCTCAAAGACCCTTGCCTCTAATCTGGTTAATTTTGATTAAGGTGCTAGATCTGATGTATCACCAATGAGATAAAGTTTTAAAGTAGTACAATGCTAATAATGATTGAATAAAAAAAAAAATTACATAGTCCAGCGTTATACCGAAACCTTTTCGTCAAGGAACCAAAAAATTCACACCAGTACTATTTTGCATCCCTATAATTCTCACGAATCCAGCAATCATTATCTGTTTTCATTAACCCACTCACTAAAATAAACATGTGTATGAAATCATTGATGAAATATCTTTTTACTCCTCATTAAAGTACCAAAAAAAGAATATTCCGTATAAGGACATAATAATGTCATAAACTTTATTTCACTTCCTTACCAATCACCTACCCCTTATAGTATTATTATTACCACACAATGGAACACCTTTACGCAAATTTGATAATTTAATTAATGTTGGTAACAAAAGACATTCAAAGCGCAAAAAAATTCCCTTTAATTGACCAAATTACTTGAGCGAATCAAGGCAAATTAATTTCATGGTTATATAACATCGGGTACTTCCGTAGCCTAGTAAATTTATCAGTGATTATACATTTTGTTGTATATTTTTTAACAAGGTTCTACCTCAATCCCTTCTTTTTTTTCTTCTTGCTTATGTACCCCACCAAAACTAAAATAAGTTAGTCCTTTCCTTTTTTCTATTGTAATTTTTAATAATTAAAAAAATAAGGTGATATTGAGGCATATATTTAATTCTGGTAATTCCTATCTATTTTTTCTTTCTTTTTTTATCAGTCTATTAATAGTGCTTGGTCGTATCGCATTTTATTCTGACATTTCCCTTCCTTTTTCTTTCCTTTTTCTTTCATTTTCCCAATAACCATATGGTCATAAGCCGATACTGTGCATATTCTAACATTATGATATTCATGTAGTGACCTTTCCCATAATTAACAGCGGGAAGTTTCATCATTTGATTCCGCCAAAATTTGCATATGTATAATAAGTCAGATCAGAATAAAACATGGTTAAATCAGGCTGCTCCGAATTTATAGATAACGGATATTGAGATCAAACTTGAGATTTTTGGAGAACTCCACTATCTCCCGTAAAATATGCAAGTTTTTCACAAATAATTCTATTTGTTCATTAAGTTTTATAACTTATGTCCTGACTGCACGAGTGCATATTTGTGTATTTCGCTAAATGTACTATTGAAGACCATGCTTTATTACATAACAAAGATGACTTTTTATTTGTTTTTATTTGAAGGCATCCCTGAAATCATTAATGTATGTACACAAGTGGCACAGATATACTTTTTCTGTTCTAGATAATGAACATTTCGATTAGATAAAGTCACGGCACTTGTGAAGAAAATGTTTGAAATATTGCGAGCATGACCCCTCTG
>VCJM01000743.1:11887-22441 GCA_024139495.1 Backusella sp. ASU-2019c | reverse complement strand
AAAAAAAAAAAAAAAAAAAAGAATAATGAGATGAGCACATCCTCAATACATATTATTATAATGAAATCAACTTACTAGTCATATCTCCCAGCTCCTTTGATTTGGCAGATAGATTCGCCTGGATAGTTTCTTGGCTCTTTATCAACTTGTTGTTCTCTTCCTGCAAGATTTCAATGGTAGCCTTGGAAGTAGCAAGTTCTTCCTTCAAGGTAGCTAAATGGTTGATTTGGGAGCGCAGTTTCTGATTATCTTCACATAGTATCTTGTTGTGATTTTCAAGTTTATCTGCAGTGATTGTCTTTTCCTGTAATAGCTGCTGGGTATGATCCAATAAAGTGGACTTTGTATAGAGTATTTGCTCCAAGCCATTTTTGGTAGACAAGAGAGATTCACTGAGTGTTCGAAGATTTGCAATGGAAATGGATTCTTCGTTGTCGCCGTTCTCCTGCTTTATGTTATTAAGAAGCGTCTGAATATCGCTATTGTATTTTCGGTATTCATGTCCCAACTCGCCCAGGGCCTCTTCCCACTGTTGAGCACGCAACTCGTAGCTTGATTTAGTTGCATCGGTAAACTCGTCAAGTTTTTGTCCGTACATGACAGCCTCGTCCAATTTCTTCTCGACATTACTAAGCTTAACCTTTAACTCTTCAATCACCTTTTCGTTTTGTGAGTTCAAGCGAACGCGTTCCTCGAGCTGTGACTGGGCCTTTGCATTTTCTTCGGTACATTGAGCAGCGGTATCCTTCAAGCCAACCATTTCACTTTCCATCTCACCAAGCTTAGACTTCAAGCTGGTCATTTCAAAAACAAGACCTTCCTTTTCTTCTGTTAAGCTCTTGCAATTATTTTCAAGCTGATCGTTCTGCTCCTTGTGTTTTTGGTTTTCTTTTTCAAGCATCTCCTTCATGTTTTTGATTTCCGCGTTTCTTTGTTCTAGCTCGGCAAAAGTCTTTTCAATAATACGACGGGATTCTACGACATGATGCTCATGCTTCTTGGTAGCTTCTTCGGATTCTTTATTGCTGTTTTCAATGGCTCGCTTATAACCCATAATCTCAACCTCCAACTGTCGTACGCGTTCCAAACTTTGCTGAAGTGTAGACTCCTTGTTGGGCAATGAGATGTTTTTAACGAGCATTTCGGCACTGTTGAGTTTATCCTGGATACTGCAGTTTTTCGATTTCAAATCTTTAATCTCCTTGATCAAGTTGTTTACCTGATTTTGGAGACCTTCAGCGCGACCCGTTGCCTCGACATATCTTTCTTCCAGTGCCTCCCTATCGAATGACTGTGCGTTCTTTAACTGTTCCTGGAGGTCAGCAGCTTCGTTTTTGGCTTGTTGCAAATCTCCGTTGGCCTTTGCAATGTCAAATTCAAGATCAATCTTATCCTGACTATATTGCGCAATAATGTTGCTCCATTCTTGACGGTTCTCTTCATATGTCTCGCTGGTCTTCTTCCTGAGACTCTGTTCATTTTCGAGCTGCTCCCTGAATGAAGCGATTGTGTCGGACAATTCCTTGACTTGAGAGGTGAGTCCGTCCGTCTTTGTTTGATAGTCGTGCTCTCTATTCTCAAGTTCGTCCACCATCTTGCGAAGCTCGTTTTCGCCATTCTCGTAGTCTGCCAATGCGTCCTGAAGCGTATCTCGTTCAGAGCTGAGATTTCCAATATTACTATCTTTGTTTCGGATCAGTTCAGATAATTCCCTGATTTTAGTCAATGCACTGTTTAACTCTGCCTGACGCTCCTCTGCAACTGCTTCAGCCTCCTTCACTTCCTCCTTGGTCTTCTTGAGTTCATCACCAATCTTTTCCATCTGTTCTTCAGTTGACTGCACAAGCACACTGAATTCTTGGTCATCGGCTGATGCATAATCACTGCCTGGTGTACGCATGCTTGCCTTGTCCTTGAAATATTCAAGTTCTTCTTTGATGGAAGTAAGCTCCGCCTCCTTGGTTTCAATCGCATCTCGCATACTTTTGACAGTGGTTCGTGCCTTTTCCATATTTGCTTTGAATGCTTCAGTTTTTTGATCGAGTTGGGATTTAGCGTTGTTTGTTTCGGTGCTTCTGCTGAGTAGCTGGTTATTGAGCTCCCTCACCTTATTTACAAGATCCTGGTTTTTAACTGTAAGTTCAAGCATGTTGGTGAAAATCAAGTCTTTATGGGCGATAGAGGGCTTAGGGTTGACCCATACAAGTTGCTCGGCTTTCTTTTCGTAATGAGGATGAGCCATTTCCTTAAACTGTTGGATATGACAAAGGAGATAACAAAGTTGATATTGTGTATCATTAAGTGAGTTGAATAGGGTATCATTCTTGGAACCGAGATCATGTGCGCTCTCCTCCAGTTTGCTCTTTGCATTCTTCAGCGTCTTGACCTCGTCAGATAGAACTTTGATGGTTTCTGTCTTTTTCTCGATTGTTTGCTTGCATTCGGCGATGACATTGTTTTGTAATAAAACCTTCTTGTCCAGAAACTCCTTTGATTCTCCGAGAGTATCGAGCTTTTCTTGATACAGTTTAGATTGTCTGTGTAAGCGAACGCAGTCATCAAATATATTTCTGTCAGAACCCATTGCCTTTTCATATTCGGTAACGAGATCTTCGAGACTTTTATCTTTTGTACTAAAATGGGGGTTCAGGCCACCGGTCAATGCTGATATTTGAGCAATGTGTGCGCGTCTTTCGCTCTTTATTTGGCCTGCTAACTTTGCATTCTCCTCTTTTAAGTGCGATAAGTAACTTTTGGTATTTTCAGACTCGTCTCTCTTGTCAATAAACAATTCCTCGACCTGCTGTTCTTTGTTTGAAAAGTCATTCTCAAGCTGTTGATACATCTGTGTCAGCTCGTCCAGTTCCGTTTTATATCGATCTCGTTCGGTGGTTGCTTGTGATCTTTCTTGTTGTAATTTATCGAATTCATTTTTAGTGTTTTGGTAGTTGAGTTGAACGTCATTGAGTGTCGTTTGGGTGACATTCAATGTGAGTTTAGTCTGGCTGATTTCATCCGTCAACTCTCTCACTTTATTGCTCTATTTATAGTCAATGAGTAAACAATAATTAAAATAGACATGAATATATATTTACATATGTCACTTTTGCTGAATAGACTTCATCGTGTGCTTGCTTTCCAACTTCCATTTGATGGTGCAATTCTTTTTCAAAGTGGTTGATTTTTTTTTCATTGGCCACGATTTTTGACTGTATAAAAAGTATTATTAACATCAGCCATACTAGTTTACTAGTATGTACTTACTTGAAGCTCAAGTATCTTGTGCTTTGCAATCATCAAATCCGTTTTTGTGTTCATTTCTTTTAAGAGCGTCTCGCTAACCTCGCTGCTTAGCTTGGCTTGCAACGCTAAGTTTAAGGCATTGACATAAGTCCACAAGTGTCTCATTATTACTAACAGATAACCACTAACCTTTGCTAGATTGAATAGAGTTCTGTAAGCTGACGTTTTTGATGTCTCTTTCGAGTGCTTGTTGTACACTTTTTTTTGCTTTTAACTCTGCTTCTTCCCTTTCTGACACTGCCTTTTCCTCACTGCTTTTACTTCGCTCAAGTTCTGAAGTCAAGGCCGATATTTCATGTCCTGTTATTTTTATTATTATTAAAACCTTGCCATTTAGTGCATTTCCATTACAAGTAGAAGCTTCATCACTTACTTTGGTTGATTTGTAGTTCTGTCAATTGCTCATTTTGCTTTATAATCTCTTGGTGACGCGCCAAAAGCTCGTCATAAGCGAGAGCTATTAAAAAGTTACTTTTATAGTCACTTTACAAGAGAATAGTAAGCTCTAACTGTTTACCTTTCTCGAGATGAGTTCCCATTATCTTTTAATAATAATACAAAAATAATTTTATTAAAATAATAATGTTTTCAAAGGAGATTGGAGCCAAAAGAAAAAAAAAAATGAGGGAGAAAGTGAAAAATCGGCTGAATTTGATGACGCGGAGTTGTGACTTTGACTTGAGTGCTAATCTGCTGCAGGAATCAACTCTATTAAGCTTGATCCATGAGGTAAATGAAAAGGGTACTCATCACATTTAACAATACAATCCAAAGTGCTCAATTCAAAGGGTTTAAAGTAACTGTATATTAAAATATCTACACATAGTTTATTACTTATTTGTTTTTGTCTGTTTATCAAAGAGGTTAGCATATGCAACCAGACTTCGAGTCAAATTAAGGTCCCACTAGGTTCAAATCCATTATGGTTTTACAGCCACTGGTAAATAATACGAGAATTATTGAAGCATTTTATTTTCATATTTACAAGAAAATGGATCAAAACATAAACTGGAATCGCTTTCTAAGTAGGCTGGGTTTTTAACTTGATTTTGTCTTGCTTAATATTGCCAGATTTATGACGGGCGTATCCCTTCTCAAACATAAATAAAAATTGGTTAAAATAAGTAGTTTATTTGTGTATATTTAATGGCTTTTTATTATAGCGTGGTCCAACCACCGAACAATTTTTTTTCGAGCGGATGGATATACGTTTTTATGTTGTAAAATATCTCTTCGCCATTGATTATTTACAAGAGAAATATATTTGTAGGGGAAATAGGATTAATTATGTCAAACGAATTATTCTGCAGTCTGTACAGGACCAGTGTATCTTTTGTGTCCCACGGCAAACCAGAAACCAAGAGAGAGCACTAAAATTCCACCAATCATGAGAGAGGCGTAGTTCATTGATTGGGCATCGACGGGATGAATAGAAGGGAAACAGAGAATGATTCCAAAGAAGCAGATCCAAACAATACTGATAATATTAAGAGGGACACTAAATCTTCCCAAATCGAAGGGACCTTTTTCCATATTATTGCGGGTCCAAATGATACGACATAAGAAGGGTATTCCATACGATACATTGATCGAAATGACTGCTGCACTCATCACTGCACTCCAATATACTTCTGATCCAAAAGTCTACATGAGCCATAAATGATTAGAAACACATGAAAAAAAGATATAGCATATATTTAAACTTACAGGCATGATAACAACAATGGAAATAACCATTTGAACGATCAAGGCATTATAAGGAATATGGTTCTTGTCAGAAAGTTTGTACAAGAAGGATGAAAATGGCAAGCAGCCATCGCGAGACATAGCCCAAAAGACATGAGCAGTGGCGAGAATAGAGTTACACAAGGAACCTAACTGGACAATCAACAAGATGACCAAGAAAAAGGTAGCAACCTTAGCATTAGTAGCGGCCTCAAAGAAAGTGGCAATAGGCATGCTAGATTCTTGTAATGCTTCTACATCTTGGATAGAGAAGAGAACGGCAATAATTAAAACGAAACCTTGGACAATAGCACTAATGATACAGATGATGATACCACGGGGTGCGGTGCGATTGGCATTTTTAGTTCCTTCAACAATTTGAGCACCACACTCGTATCCCACCAAAGTCCAGCCTGCCTGCAAGAGACCAAGGAAGAATACTAAACCACTGTTGCTGTAACCGGTGTTGTTTGCAAATTCAGTAAACACCCATTTAGCGGACTTATGAGAAGGTGCCATGGCTATACATACATTTTAATATTAGTAATTTGATCCTATTGAACCGTTATGGTTTCCTCGCTTTTATTCATCTCTTTTAGCATTTAATTAAACTCACCTGGACAAGCACAGATAATAATAATACTGCCAATGAAACACCAGACAACCATGAACTTATTCATATAGCTGCTAAACTTCATACCCAACATATTGTAGAGTGTAGCCATGATAAAGATACCGCAATAAAGTCCAACGTAAGCACCTTGAGATGTAATCTGGGTTACATTTAGCATGTTTGAAATACCAAAGATGAAATCCGCACTAGTATAAGCCAAGGTGATGTTTGCAGTAACCAGACCAATGAGATAAACATAACCATTGATCCAAGACATCACTAATCGTTTTTTTAATCATATAGAACATTAATCACTCCAAATTTCTCTTACACTTTTTATATAAATGATCTATATGTACTTACATGGACCCCATTTTTTACTACTCAACAAGTAAGACCAAGAATAAACACCACCAGCCAAGGGATATGCTGAAATAACTTCAGCCATAGAAAGAGCAATACATGTAACAAAGGGAATGACAACAATCCAACCCCAGAAGAGAGAAGAAGGGCCACCAGCAGCCATACTTCCACCAAAACCAACCAACCAATTTGGCATGACAGCCATTGTTGTAAAGGAGAAACCAGCCTGAACGAAAAGCGAAATTTCACGCTTGAATTCCTGTTTATAGCCTAAATCTTGAAGTCTTTGGGCATCAGCATCCAATTCGTTGGATTCAATGTGTTCGACATCAAGTCTTTCTTTGGCTTCTTTGACTTGTGCCTATATATGGTTTTGTGTATCAGATGGTTAGTGGTTGTAGTCACATAAAAATATCATTTTGATCAAGATCATACAGTTTGTGTATCGTGTTCAGCCATCAAGATGTGTTATTATTTATTTACAAGTTGCTGGAGGTTATTTTACAAAAAAAAGTAGAGAAAAGAAAAGAAAGAGAAAAATATATAGATAGATAGAAGAACAATTAAAGATATGTAGATAAAGATTCATAATCAGATTTATATATGTGTGCTTCGTGTGTGTGCAATGTGGAAAAGTGGCTCCATGCAAAAATATTTAGATCGGTTTTTTTAATGTTAGTCCATGTATTACTCCCAAGATTTGCACAAAGTTCTATTACAAGCATAGCGCTAAACTCAAAAAAACTTTCTAGCTGACAAATGGCTACTGTCAAGTAAATTTCAGATCTATCAAAAAAGGGGCGTGAGGGGGGTAAAAACAAGTTGAAGTGACACTTAAAGATAATAAAATAGCCAGAAATGGAAAATATACATCATATGACTGTTTGACCAATCACAAAAGTTAGATCGCTCTTCTCACGAGTACCATAGCTCAGGACTGTTAGATTAAGTTTTTATTTAGTTTATCATAATCTTATTTTTTTTTTCCCTCTCACAAAGACCTTAATTATTCTCTTTTTAGTTTGATTGAATCTGAAAATGTTCGGTACAGTGCTTTCGATGTGAGAAAAAAGGGTATTTTTTTTTCATAAATCGATCCTCAGACATTCCAAATATGAAATGTCAATTTTCGTCTTTTTATGTGGGGTAAACATTTAAAACATCAAAAAGAGTAATACGTTATTACCGCATTGGCTTTGCCAAATTTCCGAATTTGCGGAGTGCCTTTTTTTTTTCTTTTCTTAAAGGAGATAAATATTCCCAAAGCAATTTATTGTTGTTAAAAAGAACTTGACATATTCTTTTTAGAAAAATATATACAATAGTTCATAATTCTTCTCACCAATGTTTAAATCGTAGAATTTGTCATGTTCTTATTGTTTTATCTTGACTTATTTTTGAAAGCTACACAAAAGTCTCAGTTATACTTCACCATCCACTTTTTGATTCCATTTTTTAAAAGCCAGAATGAAATCACCAAGAGATAAGACCGAGGAACACGAAATCTATGTGTATTTACAACCGAATCTGTTGTGTGTGTACATAACGGCTCTTCCCGATACGTGTTTTGAAGATATTACAAAAAAATAGCTTGTCATTCTTATCTTTAATATCTTTTTATTAAAATTATAATCCAACTATCCAAAAAAAAGACATGGCCGATAGTTCATTATTGTCCCTCACAGCTCATTGACATTTATTATTACGAGAAAACTGAATCCAAACATGTAATTGTTCTTTCCCTTCTCGATTTAGGGTTTGAATCTAAATTACATTGGCCAAATCTTAGAATAACCATAATTAAAAAAAGGCAAGTGAACGACTTTGTTGAGCATTTTTCTCATCCATTGTATAACATCATTGGTTTTCTATTTTGCATTTAATCTCCTAAAGTTAGCGAACCCCGCTTTTCTTTTTTGTTACGTGAAAAATACAATGATAATGGATAAAAATGTAACTTTAAAGATTATGTGCCACCTGAACAAACAGAATTTTTATTTAGCAAAAACATAGATTCTATACTTTATGATTTTCTACCTAAAAGCATGCGTAGAAGGAACAAACAGTAGGTTGTATTTCACTAACCAAAAAAAAAAAAAGAGAAAAGGTTCATATAAAACCAATGCATGGTTTGTTATAGTATTATTATCATTTAATAAATGGTATATATGTTTCAATAATTGTGTTTTAAAAACTTTGAATATACAAGCTAAAATGAGAAGAGATCCGGAACTTTTTTTTTTTTTTTTGCTAAATCCAATTGACAATGTACTCGTCTCTCAGAATATTCTAATGCATCCATATGGACTCTGAATAGATTTATATAATGATAACACTAAAAAGTCTAGATGTATAAAACAGCCAGCTGTATAATATGTTTTTTAATAGAAATGATTGCCAGTAGCTCCTACAGTGTTACATTTGAATAGATTGTTAAGAATTTATGAAATTGAGAAGACTGGGGGGGGGTTTCTTTCAGTACACATGTCTGTGGCTCTTGTAATTACACAAAACAAAACATATTCGGTTATATCAGCAGCACCATCATTAATAAATCGAATAAGGAAAAGATTGCTGCCTTTTTTTCTTTTTAAAAAAAAAAAGAGCTTAAATCTTATTTACAAGATCAAAGTATATAACGAGTGAGCTAATTCAGTAATCTCCTTCTTTATCTACTCATATCACCAGTAAAAATGTTTCCACTGCTTTCTGGTGCTTTACACTATATGTCGACTTGGGTGTAGATATATTTCCAAGAGACTTAATAAAAACCCAAGATATTAATTTGAGTGACACGACATACCGAATGCCTAGATCTTTACATATCTATCCTACATAAATAGAGTTAACATTGTATTATCGAAAGTAAAGAAGCCATATTGTTACTCCTAGTTTCGCCTAGTATTTTAACCAGTTTTTTTTTTTTTTGAATATAAATCACAATTTTATGGGTGATATTTAGCACAATGTATTATCTTGCTCTGACACTCAATATTTAGAGTAATATCTTTAAGGTAGTATGGGTGATGTTAGGATTTAATATAAAATAAAGCTAATCCATATCGATTAAGTAGGTGTAGCAAAAGTTTATAAAAATATATTAGAGATACATAAATGGTGGTATACAATCTCATATAGAATTAAGATGATGGGAAAATAAGTGAACTTGGCTACTGGAATGTTCTTTTTCTAAAATCAGTTACATGGCATTTTAATACCTAATCCTCATTTCTGTAGATCGGATGAAGTGTACTAGTTTTATTTACATAATAGCAACACATATGCCATTTTTTCTTTGCTGCATAGATGAGTTGATATTCAAAGGTGTATTGTCAGTTATGGGCGCTAAGTATTCTACTGGGTATCTCATTATCTGTTTTGCACTGTATTTGTAGGACCGTAACAGATTTTTATATATATCTTTCCCAGGGAATATTTATGTGAAACGTAAAATTAGATTCTTGTTATAAAACAATGTTCTCATAATGCTTACTTGTCAATGATACCCATTCACGATAGTTGTGATTGAGAATTCCTCAGAAAAGATGGTGTAAAGGATGAGATTTCTTGATAAAAAGGTAGTAGAAGTGTTTTTTTCTTGAAGCAATCGCTCACAGTACAGTAGTCACTCGATTTAAAGGTGACCAAAATTCCTGAGAAATTCACGCTTATATCGAATATACCCTTTTATCATGTCTTAAAATCTGCAGGTGACGGTTATTGAAGACAAATTGAGCACTATATTTATGCAGAAAATTTTGTTTACAAAAACTCTGTTGCCCTAGAAGACCAGGTAAAATAAATGGATATGGTAGCGTATACCCAAGTTAATACAGCATATTTTACGAGTGCGGTATTGGTGAAGCTGCCGAAGGTGGTTATTTGAATCAAACGAACATTAGCGAAAGTTACACTAAATCAGATGATGATACTCCCATGGCTGGCCTTGCTCGTTCAAATATTTAAGGATATTTACACCGGAAAAATAAACTGAGGCTAGACAGGCATCATAAGGTCCTGGTGAAGACTTGAGCTAATTTAATCAAGAAGAAGTTCCTGTATATTCCTCTATGATTGGTACGAAGATGTCCTTTTGGTACATCATCATAGGTATACTCTTTGTATTGGCCACGCTGTCAGTCCTACTTGTTGTTTTCTTCATTATGTTTACACCCGAAGAATGAAAACGATGGGAATTGTATTCGAAGGACTATTGCTACATGAAAAATAAAAAACTTCCAATGATTAAGAAGTTGGGTAATCAGCCACAAAAAAATCAAATTTGATTTAAAGTTTTGCAGCGCCACACCAGGTTTGTTTGAAAATAATATGATGAGTGTCTCAGTTCAAGAATGACAGCATGGTAATCTGAGTATTAGCAAGTGCATATACTTGTTAAAAAGGCTATAGATATTGTGTAAAAACAAGTCATGAAATATAAGAGGAGTTGATGAAATAAATTGACGGATAATACTATGATATGATTCAAACATAATAACAATTGTATTGATGGTGTTTATATGTATTTAAAGCTTATTCACCACTCTAAT
>VCJM01000742.1:975-15717 GCA_024139495.1 Backusella sp. ASU-2019c | reverse complement strand
ATATTTTAACTTATGTGTTTTGATATTTATATAAATTGAGTTGTTAAATATTGATTATGATTTGGAGATATACAACTATAAAAAAAGTAGAGTTTTTTTTAAGCGATTTAAAGTCTATTTCACTCGGATTATGTTGCAGAACATCAATATTTGAAAATAAAAATAGCATTCGAATCCATGCTGAGATGTACCCCCAAATGATAATATGTTATTTTTAGTATTATAGTACAGACACTTTCTCAACACACTTTTTAATAATATAACCTAACCACTTGAATACTTTATTGCATCATCATCATCTCAATATTAAATAATAGAAAGACGGTGATTTGTGAGAGAAATCCCCCATCCAAGGACGTGTTCATTGATTGAGTAGAATTGTAATTTTGTTACTCTTCTTGTAAGTGTGTCGATAAAGTAAGTGAAGATGAGATCCCTTCTTTACTCTACCTCCTAAATGATAGGTATTGTTTCAACATACCCTTCTTGATCCAAGCTGATTAAATCGATATATATTCATGTTCTGTTTTTGAATGATATTAATATCATTATATGAGGCTTGTTATTAAATGAAAGAAAAAACAACTGAGAAGAAGGCGCATTTATTATTATGCATATCGTATCAAAAGAGGTAATCCAATTCCATCATCCCTTCCCCAAAATATCATATCCTGCGATACAGCACATTCATGTATTATGTAATAGTAATTATGTAAAAGGCATCTTTTTATTAATACAGAAAGACATCAGTCTTGAGTGATATATATGTTTTACTCAAGATTCAAGGTTTTACGAGCAAGTCCATAAAAAAAATGCCTAGCTTCAGATAGGCAAATTTATTCCAGTGTTATTGACACATTTCTATACCTTTGTATGACATCATAATTCTTTAATAATAATGGCAAAATTCCGTTTATTCTCAAGCTTCCTTTACTTGCTTAGGTTCTTCTTGAGTTTTACTAGGTGGGTCTGGAAGCGCACTGGGGTTCAGAATAACAGGATCCGGAATCTCCAATACCCTTCTTAATTGATAGTCGGGCTGTTCCTTTCTAGACTTTTTATCATCCCCAACGTAAATGGATATACCAGCAGATGCCATCAAAACCAAGATTGTTATTCCTTGTGCATACATACGGGCTTGAACCACCTTTTGTTGTGTTGTGAGATACTTATTGGAGAAGCTGTAAGCGAGAGCACCAGTCATGGAAGCAGCCCAAGACATACCTTATATTAAACAGATTAATAACTTGCTCTCCCTTATTAACAATAACACTCCACTTTACCAATAAAAGACCATCGGTTATCATTTAAATATGTCATAGACCTGTCAAATGTAGAAAGGTGCTTTACAGGTGAACGATTTTGCTGTAAGGAAGCGATGATTTCTTCGTCTGCATAACCCAATTCACGATTTTCATATTCCGTCACGGCACGATCAGAAGCAAACAAGAATCCAGCAGTTGTTGCTATATTATAATAAACGACATTATTTTTTTATTACTCATTCTTGCTCTTTTTCTTTTTGTGTTTTGCTATCTTACTTGACGCAGCCATGATGGATTGCATGGGTCGACTTAAAGCCCTAAAGTCAGGTGAACGACGAAAGGTAAGGATGGTGGCTGCTGCTCCTAAACCAAGTCCAATAACTGCTCCTTTTATGCCACTTCTATAAAAGATGGACTCCCTTTCTGTTTGCTGCTGAGGTGTTAAGCGGCTGATAGGCATATTTATGATATAAAACAAGAGAAGAAAAAAAAAAAGGAAAAAAGAAATATGCAAATTATAACATTGTGCTCCATAAATAGTGAGAGACTCGCTTCCGGTCCGGAAAATGGTTTGAGAAAGCACAAAAGCGTATTGTTTGTGTCTTTGAATCATCAAAGTTTTAAATTCACCAAAGTGCGCAAAAACACGTGTTCAAGTGTGAGGATGACAAGTTTTCTCTTTTTCTTTCACTGATAGAGTGATTCTATTTAAGATATTTAATAATAAAAGTGAAATCACATTGTGCCTATGTTGAATGTAATATCAAGTAATGGAACTAGTCTTTTGTTTTATATAAACACGAGAGAGAGAACGAGCCCAGTCATTACATCAGTGATTAGGCGATGATTGGCCCATTTTAACGGTGTTTGAAACTGACTGGGCGTTTTTTTTGTTTTTGTTTTTAGTATAAAAAGAGGGTCAATTCACCATAAGGCAGAACCTTTGTTCCCCCCCTCGCGTGTCAATATGTCCAAAAAGACTCCAACCGAAAAAGAGATTCAAGATCTTGCCAAAAAAATTGACAAGATCACCACAAAGGCCCAGAAGCAGATTGCAAAGGCCGATGAAGCCAGTGGCAGCTCTGATTCTGCTGCTGTTGCTCAGCAAAAGCAGCAGCTACGACAGATGATGGAGAGCATGGCTTTACTCGAAAGAGCTGGTATGGTTCAGCCTGGCGTCAAGAAGGATATGGCCAACCATGAGTTCTGGAACACTCAACCCGTTCCTCAAATGAGTAAATATAAAGATATTTTAGGCCAAAGGGGCAAAGTAATAATATCATTCTTTTTTGTAGATGAGGAAGTGACCGAGGTTGGGGCTATTGAAGCAAATACTCCCCATGACGAAATTAGAAAGGAACCTTTGCCCTTAGACAAGAACTTTGAATGGTGTGAAATCAACATGGAGGATGAAGCCGAGGTAAATATATTGCAATACAAGGGGGGTCACTGATCTGGAAAAAGAGATCCTAAAGAGTCTTTGCTTTTTTTGTGTGTGTAAAAAGGTCAAGGAACTTTATCAACTTTTGACGTTGAACTATGTTGAAGACGATGAAGCTCAGTTCCGTTTCGATTACTCGGCAGACTTTTTGAAGTGGTAAAGTTAAAAAGAGGCATTTATGAAAGAAGGGCGATGGTTTTAATATGTCACGTTTAGGGCTCTTCAACCTCCTGGCTGGAAGAAATCATGGCATGTGGGTGTTCGTGTTGCCGCCAATAAGAAGCTTGTTGCTTTTATTAGTGGTATTCCTGTTACCCTTAGAACCTACAAGTCGTAAGTACATTTTTAATCATGGTGATGATGGAATGGGGTTATTAAATAGTCGTCTTTTAGTGTGGTTCCAATGACAGAAATCAACTTCTTGTGTATCCACAAGAAGCTTAGATCAAAGCGTCTGACTCCTGTTCTTATCAAGGAAATTACAAGAAGAAGTCATGTCGAAGGTATCTTCCAAGCTGTTTATACTGGCGGTATTGTTATTCCCAAGCCTGTTTCGACTTGTCGGTAAGTGTGTTAATTGATTGCTAAACTGACTATATATTAACTTGTGTGTGTTGTTATCTTTAGCTATTACCATAGATCACTCAACCCAAAGAAATTGGTCGAATGCAACTTTTCTCGTATTCCTCGTAACTCGACACTTTCTCGTATGATCAAAAGCTACAAGGTAGCTGAGAAACCAAGCACACCTGGTTTGAGAGAAATGCAAGAAAAGGATGTGCCAGAGGTGCGTGAGCTTGTCAACAAATACCTTGATCGATTTGATATTGCACCTGTCTTCGAGACAGATGATGATGTTAAGCATTGGATATTGCCTCACAAGAGTGTTGTTTGGAGCTATGTTGTAGAGGACCCAGAGACTCATAAGATCACCGACTTTTTCTCATTCTACTCCCTTCCCAGCTCTGTTATCAACAACCCCAAACACAATACTTTAAATGCTGCTTACATGTTCTACTATGGTATGGACACACCTGCTGAACACAAGGCAGATGACTCAGCCTACATTAAAAAGAGATTAAACGAGTTGGTTGCTGACGCATTGGTATTGGCAAAGAAGGTAAAAAGCTTTTTTTTAGTTTTTTATTTGTTTTTAAATATTTACCTATTTATTTATTTGTATTAGGCTGATTTTGATGTGGTGAATACACTTGATTTGATGGACAATGCCTTGTATGTCCAACAACAGAAGTTTGGTAATGGCGATGGTTATTTGAACTTTTACATGTATAATTGGAAGTGCCCTGATATTACACAGAACAAGGTTGGCCTTGTAATGCTTTAAATAAAATGATGATGAAGAGGGAATTGTTTACAAAAGTAAATAAATAAATAAATAAAGTTTGGTAATGACCCCAACTTTTAGAATAATAAATATTAATAAATTGGTTCTCGTGATGACACTATTTTCTTTTATTCTCTCTCTTTTTCTTTTTGTTATCCACATTATGCTGCTAACTCAACCTTTTACCCCTCAGCAAGAAGACCAAAAGACTTCTTTTCTTGCAAAGTGTCGGAATGTATCAAAACAAACAAAAAATAACATCAACCATATTAAAAGTCGCATAAATTCTACTCGTCGTTTTTCACAAATAAAATCACATCCTATGCTCACTCCACCACCCCTTCATCCTCCAGCCCCAGCACCAGCTCCACCACATATCGTAAACTACTACATACAAGTATATAAAGTTTATCACGTCACTGATTTTCATGACAACAATGCATCGCTTGATGACGACCAAAGAGACTCTTCGTTTTATCATTAATAAATATAACTAATAAAAATGGAAAATGTTTGATGTTACAAAAATGGTTATTTTTCAAAAAAAAAAAAAAAAGGTTTTTTATATACGTTCAGTACAGATGCACTATTGTAAAGTAAAGAGTCAAGCATGAATATGCACCGAATACATTGCGATCAGAAAAATATTTATCAAGCTACTGAGATGGGATGACTTTCTGGTCAAATCTCCATGTGGTCTTCGCCATGATGATCGATATCCATGAAAATAATCGTTTATTTTTTGCATCAAAAAAATAAAACAATAATCATACCTGGCCTTCAATAGCAAGAGTTGCTTTATACCCACCCTGTCCATCCAAATCTTAATACTCAGGAAGACCAAGGAAGGAGGTGTTTTTAGAGTCACAAGCAACTATGTCCAAGTTGTGTTCATAAATTAGACATTCCAATACCCCCATAAAGTTACCTTATCTCCATTAAACACGACTTAACTTGTTAGATAAAATGCGGCTTTGCCAATAAAAATGAATGAAATTATGGGAATACTTTATTCCTTTTTTTTTTATCTGAAACTCACTCACTCAGCTCCAACTCAACATCTTTCTTATGTATATGTAGATGTGTATCCAAAATATATATCTACTTATTACAATCTATTAAATAGAACTACGTTTATTTTATCTACAACTCAAGAATCTGGATATATACTTCTTATGTTATTAGTATTTCATTGTAATATTATTCGCATCATATTTGCAATACATCAAACAGGCATTGGGACAAAGTATTTACAACTACAAAGGTAGCTTGACTGACAACATTAAAAAATTTATTATTATTTATAAAGAGTAGTACATGTAAAAAAAAAAAGAGTGAGAAACATAAAGAAACGGGAATGGGTTTACATAGAGAGGGAAAAAGAGTACATAAGAGAAAACACTATGAAATATCATTGTGTTTCTGTGTCATATGGCGACCCAAAGCGTCTTTTCGGCTAAATGTGCAAGTACACAAACTACAGCTGAATGCACGTTCACCATTGTGAACAGTAGCAATGTGTCGGGAAAGATCGTGTTTACGGTCAAAACCCTTTGTACATAAAGTACATGGATAGTCCTTTGTACGGGCAACATCATGGGTCTTGACGTGAGTGCCAAGATTATAGCGACGGCTAAAGGAGACATGGCAGACGGAGCATTCAAACTTGCGTTCTTCAGAATCCAAAGGAGTCTTGAACTTTCTTCGCTTAGGCTTGGGAGCGTTCTTTGCCTTTTCATTGTCGTCTTGCTTGCGCTTGTTATTGGTGGGTTCAGGTAAGGGCATAAGTGCAGGTAACTCTGCGGCGGGTAGAGCAATGGGCAAGTCGTTACTTGTGTTGGGCTCGATAAAGCAATCATCAAATACAAAGTCACCGTCATCAAACAAATTGGAGGTAAAATCGTCAGCATTGAATAAATCGGCGCTGTTGTCATAATCAGTGATCAAAGCGCTGTTGCTGGGTAACCCGTTGTCTGAGGAAAGAGGTGGGAACAGTGAATCATCATCAGCAGAGTTCACCTTGTCGAACAAAACGGTGGAGGGGTCAGATGCTGAGCTTGGAACAGGTGTGGAGCTCTCAATCGAACTCTGAGGAAGGAACAAATGGCCTGAAGAAGCATCTGAAGGAGAGTTCTCCAGATCAAATTCAGGCCAAGTGACATCCTTTTTCAAGTAGCTCGCTACTTGAATGTCACTCAGCTCATCTAGACCAGACAGCGGATTGCTAATATAGGTTGGATAATTTTGAAACTGTGCTAAGCTTGGAGTAAACACAGAAGCTGGAGTATAAGGTGTGTTGATGGAGGAGTCTAAAAATGGGGTATCCATAAGAGGTGAATCGTTCATGACTGAGGCGGGAGTGGTGATATCACCGAGTTGAGGGAAAATGGAAGACTCAGTGGCCTGTTGCTGTTGGGCAGACTTTATGTCATTAACTGACGAGTTGTTTGTTAACAAAAGTTTATAAGGTTCAATACATGTTATGTTATACTCACTGTTACCATCAAGGTTTTGCCAAGCTTGGAGAAAATCAAATTTACAGTTGGTCTCTTGTGGTTCAAAGAGAAGTTCATGAATATCACAGATATCGAGTTGTTGGTTGGACATGGTATCGTTTTTTGAATGCAAATTAATAAATAAAGGTAGTTGAGATGTAATGTTGGAAATGCGATATAAACAAGTGTGATAAGGCTCTATTGATAGCAAAATAACTTTGTACAGAAAAAAAAGATGAAAAGGGGGTATTTTCTCTGCTGAACAGTAAGAAAAAAAAAAGATGAAAGAAAGAGAAAAAAAAAAAGGAAAACATTGGTCGCGGGATCAATTGTATTTTATACCGCAGCAACCGCTAATAATATTTGTGAAACATTTTCACAAAAATAAAGTCACATTTCTGGTTTCCATGTCTAGAATAGTCCATCTAGTATAGATGCGTCACTTTATTTGATTGTTTCACACAGTGATGCACTGGTAAAAAATAAGTCAATTATTGACGCACCTTAAATGCTATGTCACTTCATTCGACTTTTTTCACCGCAGTTTTTCAAATAAACTTCCTTATTGGGTATTTGTCTCCTTTTTTAACTGCTTACAAATTAAAAAAAGAAAAAATAGAAAAAAGGAAAACTTGGCCGTATGTCCCCACTCTTTTTTTAAAAGTGTAGATCAGCCTGGAAAAAAAAATACCTTTTCGCTTTTCACATTGTTCAACTTGATGCACCATGGTTTTTAACCTCTTTTCTCTTTCCCTTTTTACATCAAAAAAATCTATAAATAACTTTTTTTTTAATAAAAATAAAGTGGTCATCCGTTTTCTAAATTCAACCCGTTTTTGCTTTTTCTTTTGTTTTTTATTTGTTAATAAATTGGAAAACCGACACAACTCGCATTCGGCGAGGAACCCGTCTTCACATTTCTTTCTTTTCTCCAACGCAAATGTACCAGCCATTTTCATTTCCAGCCACATCTGTATAAAATGTATATTTACCAGATTATTACGTCATTATAAACGATACTACAGAAATTATACTCATATCGTCAATGTCATATATCTTTGTTAAAGCAAAGTGAAGGAATAATTTTAGAAAATGATAAAGTATATCAATTATCTTTGTCAGAAGCAGAAAATAGCCAAATGTTAATCATCAAAATCTTTGAGATAGTTATATGGTCCATGCATCCATCTCATGTGACTGTAGTACAAAATTAGGCAAATATGCAAATGATCTGTGATTTCAAATGGATTTATTTTGTAGTAACACTTATAATTAAACATGACCCTATTAAAACAAGTTTATACCGTTTATACTTTACAAACATTGTGAGACTCGTATGGTGCCCGAATAACCAGAAAAAAATTAGCAATTTTTCTTCGTATAAGCGAGCCTTTTAGGAATAAAATAGGATTCCAAAAAGCCACCTAGTGCTATTAATCCACCAATATAAAAGACAAGATGGTAATCAAATGGATAGGGTTTATCACCTTGTATAGACCATGACCACACGTTTCCGGCAGTTAGAGGTCCTAACATTATCTATGAGATGAATACATCTTTAACTCAAATTTGGCTTCACTTACCGAATATAGTTAGAAAAGATGTACCTGCTTGGCCAACACTATAATACAAAGAATTTTATTTAGAAAAGCTACTTTTGTATACATATTTTCTTTGAATAATACCCATTTACAAGTCCCAATGTTTCGGGGCTCGCAGATAAATTTACCTATTCAAGTAATATCGCACAGTTTAGTTTTATAAATCATAATCGACCTATTTACCTACCATTATCAGAACACTCGGGAAAGAAAAACATGTCGCAACAGTACGGAAATGTAATATAATGATGTAGCAGGTTAAAAAAAGAATTTCGCGAATAGCTTCATCCAAAACATGAAGCTCTAACCATGACTGTATCGATGTTGACATTGGTAAAAGTACCAAATACGTAATATAGCAGAAATATGAAAACCTTAAGAGTTGTATAGTATTGTATCGACGATTACCCCAAGGTAAAATAGTAAATCGGTATAATGCACCAAGAACACCTACTGACGACCATATAATAGCAAATTTGGCAGGTGAAAACCCTAAACCTTTTACGATTGTAGGAGATGTTACATACAAAGGAATGGATTCATCAGCTACGTTAATTAAGAAAAAAAGTAAACTGGAAAGAGGTATAATACATGTTAAAGCAAAAGATGATTTTGATTTGTATATGAATTCTTCCATACCATTGGCCAATAATGGGATAAATAGAGTCCCTTGGGAACTTGTTCTTCAGTTGTTCTCGCATAGACTGGGATTGCGGTCTTGATAACAAAGGCGTTCTTTCATTCAATTGGTTTTTAGCGATACTTTTATTTGTTTCTTCCAAAAGGAAATATCCTAATAAGAATCCTGTAAACGACAATAAACTCGATATAAAGCAGGGTAGGAAAAAAGGATATTCAATTAGAAATTGGTTATGACCGAACAACCATGGTAATTGCTTGGCAGGATATACAAAATATCCTCCTATTGCTGGACCTAATAAACACACACACACATATATATATCAATACTTAATTGGCTTAAGAAAAAAAAACGGGATCAATTTAAATACCTATAATAAAACCAGTGACCCAGAAAATGCTATACAATGAAAACACCTCTCCTTTATTCGTCATATCGCTTATTTCACCCAGCATTGTCCGGATGACACCAACATTACTATTCATGATACCACACAATGCTCGCATTCCTACGGCCCACCAATAACTTTTACTTAATCCAAACAGGCAACTTGTAACTGAATTTCCAAGGAGACCAATAAGTAATACAGGCCGTCTTCCGATCAAATCTGATACTCTTCCCCAAATCATAATGGTAAGGAACTGTGTTATGAAAAATGATGAAACTATTTTGTTCTCCATCGCGTTAATATCTTGTAGATCAAAGCTGATTTATTTAATTTACCAATCCATCCTGTATAACGACCCACTTCTGTCTCATCATCTGATAAATGGAAACTTCGTACCTGTTTGATTTTAAAGTTAAATGAGAGGCATTTTTTCCCCTTTCTATTTGTAAGATTTACCATTGGATAGATAAATGGAAAAACAACTGAAGTAACTATCGGTTCACACACGATTGCAAAGCTTATCACGGTCATTTGTAGTCTGGGCAATGGGGTTGTCCTATTTCTGGGAGCCTGGGCGTTTCCATGCGCATCTTGGGAGGTGGTCCTATCAACTTCTGCTATGTCTGGATGACTTTTAGATAGAGGTAACTTTGTTTCGCTATCGTTCCCCATGTTTGTGAACAAAAGAAAGAGGTCTCTGAAAAAAAAAAACAGCAACAAACTATACTCGTTTTATAAGTCGTCTGATATCTAATCTCAAACACAAATATTGATGGTTTTTTTTTGTCGCTAATCTCATTAGCTTAGTAAGTAAAACCCCCCCCCGGTTTATTGGCAATCAAATAATTTTATTGGATATATGTCGATTATGAGATATAGAATTCATTTATCAAGCATTCCATCATTATCTCCAGGATGAGATAGAACTTTGATCATTCATTCAAAAAACAGTTCTCATCCCATAAACAGGGTGTAATTAAACGATGAAGTACGTCAACTCGTGTAACAAATAGATTGCGGAACATGACATTTAAAGTATGGTCACGTATATATCTGGCGTCTAACAAGACCTCTAAATAGAATGGATAAGAAGTTGGACCGAATTGATAGTTTCTAAACGTTCAAAGTTGATATAGACACGACCTGTATATACTTTTTTTATCTGCTCGAATCATTTCTTTTTGACAAAAAAGGAAAGTTTCTAGATCATAAGTGTTTGCTCATTTGGCAATGTTGCTCATCTAAACACAAAGTTTTCTGTCGATTTTATTTAATTTGGAATAAAGGAAGATCAATCCACTTTTTTTATATATGCCACTTTTTTTGGTATCATGAAACATTCAAGGATGGCCAACAATGATATCAACCCTTCAATATAGAAGATGATATGATGGTCAAATGGAAATGCTCTTCCTCCTTTAATTGACCAGGACCAGATATTACCACCAAATGGAGGCGCTATATATATATCAAAACTGTAAGTTATCATGTCACAAAATGAAATGCTAGAGAAATTACTAACCAAATATTGACAGTAGAGCAATACAAGTTTGACAGGCACTTTTTTTTTTTTTAAAAAAAGAAGAAGGTTAAAAATAGCACGCATTCTATAAACATTGCTGTACTTTACCTATTTACTAATCCCAATGTTTCTGGTTCACCAGATAGACTAACCTATATATGTATATATTTAGCTTTTCTCTGCCTCGACCTATCGATAGTACGAGTTAAGTACATACCATGACCATAATAGAGGGATAAGCAATACACTGTCCCAGAAAATAGCAATGTAATATCACAATAAAACATATTGCGAAAAAAAGTGTCTGTATTGTCTCATTTGATACATTGGTTACTAGCCAATTTCTAATAGAAGTCAATGAAGGAAAGCATATGTAACCGATAAAGAAGCTTATATGTTAAAACATGAGAAGATGGATGCTATCACATCGACGCGTTGCCCAAGGTAAAAGGGTTAATCTATATATAAAGCCTACAAATCCAACACAGCACCACATGATGGCAAATTGGACAGAAGATATTTCTAGACCAGCCGCGTTTGCTGGAGCAGTTGCATACAGTGGAAGTACTTCTTCAAAGACTATGTTTCCAAAAACAAGTAAACTATTTTTCGATTTTTTTTTGTTTAGATAATCCTTCATATACTACTTGGTGCATCCACAAACCTTTGCGCGAATATTGTAAATAATGCAACTTTTGGTATCGTCATTTGAAAATTTGTCTTTTGGATATGCTTCTTTGGTGTAGGCAAAAGGTGTGTTGTTTCATCAGCATGATTTCTTCCAATAATCAGTGGATTTGTTTCCTCTAAGTAAAAATAGCCTAACAGAAAACCGATAGTGGACGTTACACTAGATATGAAACAAGGAAGAAAAAAAGGGTGGTCAATCAAAAATTGACAGTGGCCAAATAACCAAGGAAAATTTTTAGCAGGAAATATAAAGTAACCTCCTATAGCAGGACCTAATATTAGGATGGTCAATATTTGCATAAGCAAGATCGTTTCCGATGTAGTATTACCAAGGACCAAACCAGTAGACCAGCAAATGCTGTATGCTGAAAATGCTTCCCCTTTATTCGTCATATCGCTTATTTCACCCAGCATCGTACGGATAACACCAACATTACTATTCATGATCCCGCATAGACCTCGGATCCCCAAGGCCCACCAATAATTTTTACTCAGTCCAAACAAACAACTTGTAATCGAATTGCCAAAAAGACCAATGAGTAACACTGGTCTTCTTCCGATCAAATCTGATACTTTACCCCAGATCATGATGGTAAAGAACTGTGCTATGTAAAACGAAGAAGCTATTTTATCCAATTAGCATAAATGGCTTATCTTGGAGAATTCATGCTGATAAACCCATTACCAATCCATCCTGTATATCGTCCGATTTCCTTTTCATCCTCTGAAACATGAAAGCTTTGTACCTGTCGATTGACTTGTCAGGAAAAGAAGAGCAAAAAAAAGATATATCTATGTTATTTATTTACCATCGGATAAATGAAAGGAAATATGATTGTGGAGACAATTGGTTCACACACCATTGCAAAACACAATATCGTCATTTGTAATCTAGGAAGTGGCGTTGTCTCTCTTCTTCGAGTAACATGCTCCTCTAGGATAATATTAAAATGAGGGTATTTTAATTTTGAATAAAAATGTTACCGATTTCTCCTTCTTGAAAGGTATTGATATCCTCCTTCTTTTTTATAATCATATGACTAAGTTGGTTTTGGTTATGAGAAAAGGAGTGATGATGGAAAGAAGCTAATGATAGCTCTTTAAATGATCATCTCTTGTCAAACAGTCACATAATTTTTTTAGTAAAGAGTTTCATCGGCTTTACTTTACTTTTGGTTCGCTTATGTTTTTCTACGTATCGATAATGTTGCTTTTCCTTATGAGGAAGCCAAATTAAACGAATGAGTAAAAACCGGTTACTAGGTTGTAAAATCAATGAAAATATTATTTGTATATAAACAGAATTGCTCGTACAAAGTTTAAGTTTTCACTTTGATCAATATATCTCACATAAATTTGAAACAAACTAAAAAAATATAGTAAATATTGAAACAATGGAATCTTTATTTGGTTTTCTTAATAATGTAAAATAAGATGTAATAAATATTAAAAACGAATATATATGTAAAAGTGATTTTAAAGTGTAAGTGCATAGGCTAAACCAGCAGCCAAAGCCAAAACGGAAGAGGGGACCAAAGTGCCAGCACCATTGACCTTACGTGCATTTCTTGGAGATCCGTGGACAGAGCTGCCGCTACCTGTAGAACCAGAGCTCTTATCAGAGAGGCTTGGTGTATTAACAGGCATATCTAAACTCTTGCTCTTGTCTTCTGGTCTAGGTACTTCAGGCTTGGGAATATCAGGGATCTGGTTAAGTACAGGATCCATTCTATTGTCAGGCAATCCTGCTGCACAGCTATAATCTGTTCCCTTGTTGACACCACCGGCTCTCATGGTCTGATCCAACTCACCACACTGGAATTTGGTGGAACTGGTTTGGACACGGACACCTCCGCGTACTTCCTGAAGTACTGGGAGCTTATAATCGTTGAATGAGCCAGCAAAATCGATCAAGCCTCCAATTTCAACCAGCTGTGGGAAGCCTTCAATGATCTCCAGAGCAGTATTGTTTCCAATAGAGAGAGCACCTTGGATAGATGTGAGAGCGGGGAAGTTTAGTTTCTTCAAAACATCATTCTGGGCAATAATGACTTGACCACCGATGGCATTAAGAGACTCAAAATTGATAGCAGAGAGATGGTTTTGATGGAACGAAATATCAGATTTGATGGTGTATAAAGAAGGCATGCTTAAGCCACCCAAGTTGAAGAAGGAAGCGGATGACATTTCAGAAAGGTCCTTGGCCTATGATGTATATTACGTTAATAAACAAGTCTAATACTTGAGGGGAAAAAAAAAAACTTACATCAAACACCATTTCAGGATTGTTACCAACCACCAACATGTCACCTTTGACCTTGGTTACACTTGGCAATTCAAAACGAGTCATAAAGTTATTGTTTGTCAAGATGAGTGAGTTCAAATCCGTAGCGGTCAAACCAGTAACAACTTCAGCTTTACTGTCTTCGATTCTCAAGCTGTTGATATGCGAGAGACCAGCAGGGAAATCAATACGATCCAACGAAGGAACAACGATTAAAGAGACAGCGTTTGAATCAGTCAAACGAGGAAGATCAAGAACAGATAAGGCAGTGTTCTCCTCGATATGGATATCACCATGAACAGATCGGAGGTCAGGTGCAGAAAAGGCTTGGAGATCAACATTTTCTCTGAGGATAATACTGCCTGTCACAGTCTCAACACCATGGAGCTGCATATCCCAATTACCGGTTTTTTCAATAAGAATGCTACCATCAAATGTCGTACAACCAGCAATGCTATCAAGCTCTTCATGTGACCACACCCTTAGGTCTGTTTTGCACACGTCGTCCAGCTGAGGAGCTTCGGGAACAGCCTCTTCCATACCTTCTGGGTAACCTTCATCATAATCATCTTCTTTGTGAGCTATATACAATAAAGGGATTAGCACAAAAAAAAAAAACCAGTTACATTATTGTTTGTTTATCAAAATGCCACCTACATTTAGCAAGGGTGAATGCACAGAATGTGGCAAAAGCGATAGAAAAGAGGGAAAGGCGTGTCATTTTAAATATAAAAAAAAAAAACTTGTTTTCCTTTTTCTTTAAACCAGAAAATGAATAGTAGAATATAAAAAAAAACCTGATAAAAAGTTAATTTTTCTCAAGATTATATATTTTGATTTGTTTGTTCCAAAGATCAACACATCCGAGGTTTTTATTATGGATGAAATCTTAACTCATCACTTTTCGCTTCCCCTCTTTTTTTTTTCTCCTTTCATGCCCCCCTCTCCCCCCCAAATCGATTTATTTTTTCCGTTTTGAACAAATCTTATGCATCACAGGTCTGAACATGCATTAGTTTATGCTGCTGATCTGAATCCTTTTTTATATATGGAAATTGGGCTCCAGGCATT
>VCJM01000739.1:81048-91154 GCA_024139495.1 Backusella sp. ASU-2019c | reverse complement strand
AAAAAAAAAAAAAAAAAAAAGAATTGATTTTGTTTTTAGTTCTATTGCCTATTATAGTAAATAAATAGATCGTTACATGTCTCTATCCTCAAAGGACTTGAATCCAGTTTTTCTCATCAAGAAGATTTTGGTGCTTCCTCTCTTGCGGTCCTTTGCAGTTCTGTGCCACTTAATAACATGTGGGCGAAACCCGGCTGGCATGACACCGCTGAAGCTGGGTTGCGATTTCTTGAAGAGCTCCTCATACGTCTTTTTGCCAACCGCAACCAAAAGCTGGGGCTCGAGCTGACGGACCTGTTCTTTAAAGGTTGAAATCAACTTGTTCTGATCAGGTTTTGTGAAATTTTCCCATTTCCTGTCAGTGGCAACAATGTGAGTGTAGCCCATTTCATTTGAACGAAGGATATCATAGATACTTGAAGCATCAATCTTTGCGGGCTTGTTCTTGATAGGGACTATACATGCTTTAAGTGAACATGCCCCTTTTTTAAATAATAGCAAGACTTACGATACTCATGGATAAACTCCCAGAGAATAGTGTCATCCTGGAAGAACCTTTCAACACCTGGCAACACTTTTCGGCTCTCAGTGCGGTCAATATCGACGAAAAGAATGCTGAGATTCTGTTTGAGGTTAAAGCTAACTCTGCGTTGGTCTGCTTTCATTCTTTTTGAATAAAATAAAATAAAAAGGTAAAGAAGAAAGGATAAAGAAAAAATAAATGTTTTTTTTTTATACAAATTCACGCAAGTCATGTTATCCAAACATTGGATTCCTTTTTTGAGCGAATCTGATGAATTGACAGATTGTGTCATATCGTTCAAATCGTATTAGAATGCTGTTCTCTGGTGAGAGAAAAACAGTTATTTTCTAAAGTATTGACCACAATGTAGGATCAATTATGGGTTCTGCCCCCTTTTTTAACGTAAATTACCAATATGGTACCAACCTGTATAACTCAACCTCTTATGCCAGTGTGCATCATTCTAGTCCCTCTATGAATGAACATACACTATGATCAAAAACTTGGTAGCCACTACCTAAAAAAAAGAAATTCGATGAGTGATTTATAAAATCACCATAGATTAGCTCAAACTGACGGACGGTAAAGGGGCCTTGACCTGGGTAAAGTAGGTGGTAATGAAGGGCGGCTTTCTGGGTGCATATTTTTTTATTGTTTTCAAATAAAGGCTTGATGAGGATAGAATGAACAGATTTTCTAGCAAATATATGTCATTATCTCATGTAAAAGAAGGTTATTTTTGAAGATAAACTAGTTTTGATCCCAAGACGCATTATTTTCATTGTTTGATTCATACCCAGCTCTGGTTCATTGTTTCTCTCCTTAAAAAAGATAAATTGATTGTTTTTTTATCTTAAAATGATGCATTTTTTTTTCTACTTTCTTTCTCTATTATTATTCATCATCATACTGATATGAAATACAAACCAAGTTTCTTCACTCATGGAAATGTCACCACCTACCTTAAATCACTGTAAGTGTTATCAAGTATTATTTAAAGACACAACCTGTTAACATGTTACTTAAACATCGTTTATAGTCCATATGAAAGAATTCAACTTTCAAATAGAATATCAAGGGACTATATCAAGCTTGTGAGCGATAGTAATAAACTAGGTAAGTTTCAAAGTGGCGTCTACTCTACAACTTGCAAAGAACACAAAAACTCATTGTAATAAACATTTTAGAAAAATGAGGATCGGATACTTGTTTGCCGTTTCCAAAGATCTATTTAGAACATTAAAGCAGGTATGGAACCCTTTAAGAGTAAAAGAGTAGCTAAATTGACAAATTCTCTAAATTCCGTGTTACTAAAGTCTAGGCTTTACTGTATCACGTATATAATGTTGGAGAAAGACCTGGTGGCATGGTGCTCAAATATTCTAGACGATGATGGTGTATGTACAGTTTTTTTTTTCTTTGATAAGCTTATCTTATATTATTTATCTAGTTTTTCAACAATGACGAGCTCTCAATTTATTGGGAAGGAAGGATGAAGACCTCCTTAGATATAAACAATGATGTATTTAGTATTTAACATGCATTAGTAAAAACTGAGGTATCTTACCACAGAAGGAAAAAAGCAGAAAAACTGAAGGCAATTCGTGGTGTGCAAGAAGACAGTGGCGGCAAAGAAAGCCTACATATTTCAAATCAAGTAAGTAAATAAATTATTAATGAATATACTTATTTACTTATCATATTTTCCAGGAGCAAGACGATATTTTATTTGGAACTAAAAGTCCTTGCACTATCATAAAAGAATATGCTCAGAAAAAGCTAAAGCCATTTAAATCATTATCCGACAAGGATAAACATGTAACAGGGTAAATACCAATTTCTTAAATATTCAATTCAACTTTTAATCATTTTTTTTAATAGCTTAAGTGCAAACGGCATACTATGCATCTCGGATCAGCTGGTGGACACTCAAAAGAGCCTATTCGCGGAAGAAAAATGGAGCATAATCAAGACCAAATACAGTCGCATTCCCAAACTTCACTACACCAAAAAAAATGGAGGCTAAGCTGGAAAAAGTTAATAAGGTATTGATGATTGAAATGGTAATTGGTAATAGTTCTATTCAATGTTAGCACGGTGATTTTTTATAGTATTTGAAAAAGAGTGATCTTAAAGCAGCCTACAAAAAAGCCAGGAAGTTGGAGCTGAAAAACTTCGATAGTGCTGATCGAATCATATATTCCATATATGCCCACATGTAAAGTATTAATTTTAAATAAGGAGAGAGCTTATAATTTAAATGTATTAACTTTTATGATTACTAGTATCAACACATATATGACCAGAGAGGACATGTACAAAGAGAAAGAGGAAAAAACAGAGGGCGACTTTTTCAAACTTGGATCATCTGAGAAGATAAACTTGGCTATTTTTTGCATATTGTTGTATGTGAATTTATCAATCTTTTTTTAAAAATATGATTATTGTAAAGACTCTTGTTTTTATTATTTGATTAAACGTATGCCATTTTATTATTCAAGTACAACTTTGTTGTAGAACCACAAGTCACATTAATAAATTCCCCCTCTACAAAGTCTTTCTTTCTCGTGGGTACCATCTCGTTACCAAAGAGAGAATAATCTTTACAGACGTCCTTGCTTCTTTTGCTGAAAAAATGTGTCTTGTTATTGTTTAGTGTCGTTATTGCAAAATCAAATTCGTAAAACCCCAACCGAAAACCAAGCACCGAAAAGTGGTGATTTGGAAAAGACAATGAAGCATCTTTTTCTGTTATTGTAAAGTCCAATTTTAATACATGAAGATTCGGAAAACATTTTGTGATGAATCGATCAAAGTTTAATGAGCGGATGTCCACGTTTCGTAACCATAGCTCTTTGATCTGGAACTGGCTATCCGTATTGGTGTCAAATGTCACGCTGCTGCTAAATATGGCTACTGAATCTACACGTTTCGGGCACAGTTGAAGTAACTTGCTCAAGTGAATAGACTCCATGTAGTAGTCGTTTTCTTCTTCAGAGTCATCTGATGCGAATATGTCTCGTATATCATTATAATATAATTTCAGTGACCTGAGGGATTTCATCCTTTTTAGCCATCCAAATTGCAAAGGCTTGACTCTGTATAACGAAAGTGTTTCTACGTATTTGGACTGATTTGACTCGGACAAAGCATATGGAGACGCCTGATTAATACCGTGCAATTCCAAGTCTTTGATCCGGCATTGGAAATGATCCAGCTTTTTAAATATGGCGCCATCTTGTTCTGCATAGACAAGCTCAAATGACTTTAATTGAGGACCTAGTTTTTTTAGCACATGTGGGTATCCTTGTTCAAGTAGCTGTTTCAAGTTGCCTGTTGAAAGACGAAAGGTATCTATAGAGTATTTAAAGTGCTCCAAGTTGGGGTATTTTCTACTAATGTATTTTGGCCAATCAATGGCGTGCTGTTGCTGAAAATGATTAAACTTTATATGCAGCGTGGTCATTTTAGAACCAGGCAACGTATCGGCTGGAGCTGCGCCCTCCATGAGATCGCACTCGAATAATTTGAGTGATTGTAGTGATGGAAGTTTACAGTGTATTACGTCGCAGTCGTCCATCGTAACAAGCGCATGCAATAGAGTTAGATTTTTTAATAAAGGAACTTGCATGAACTGTGGGTAAATATCTCGGTGTGAAATACGAATCGAGGCCAAGTCCAGCGTCAGTGTGTTGAGATTAGGGCACAAACCAGAGCTAAGCAGCGATCGAGTCATTTCACATTGATTTGAATCTTCAATGTACTGCAATTGACTTTTCAATGAAATGGAATCTAATGTCTCTTGAGCAAAGGTGTAGTTTTCTGCATAGATTGCTTTCGTCGTTTTGATCGTTTTCAGATTGGGAAAAAAACGAAAGAGTTTTCTTCGATCATAGTCTGTCGTAATGCAGCGAATCAGTGTCAAGTCTTTTACTTGCTTTCCAAGAGCGGGATTTTTTTCAATCATTTTAGTAAACTCTCTAAAAATGACCGGTTTATAGCAAATTGCAATAGTATGCAATAAGCTTTGTGTACGTATGATATGGCTCCATTTCATGCAAACAAGTATGCACTCTTGTTTTTGTATAATTGGCAGCGAAATAAATATATTATGTAATAATTCGTTTGGAAGTTTGTCCATATCTGATTTTATTAAAAAGAAAAGTGATGTATTCGTTATATAGGATGTAAAAGAAAGGTTTCCTGAAATTGCGTTTGCTTTATTGTATGACGAGTAAACCTAATTTGGGTAACAGCGTTCATGATCCATCTTGTGGTCACACGTACAAGTTTTTCAAATTTTACCTTTCACTTTGTTTTCATTAAACTTGATAAATATAGAAAACAAGAACGGTGGTTAGTCACCCGTAGAAACCTTATCACATGGTTTCATTTTAATGAACTGCTTTATATTCAGTCCACTAATTAAAATTATACTCCTTTTAATGTGAATACGTTTACACTATGAAATTTGAACATAGACATGAATTTGTCTTTGAGAAAAGAAAAGAAAAGAAAAACCAGCATTTACAACTTGGTGAATCTTTTGTGTAGGACTTTTTAAGCATGTGAGCCAAAAATTTACCAGGACTTTTGTATTGCTGTATAATTTGATCATCGACTATTAAATTAATAAATCGACCCTTTCTTTTATAGTCTTTGTACATTCGTGTAACTCCCTTATGTGAGTCCACTATATGCATTTACCTGTCAACAGCAATAAAAGATCCAAGGATTTCACTAAATTTTCAAGTTCCAAAATACACAAGTAGAATATACTATCCCAAAATTCTCTCCATCCATCATTGTACTATCGCAAATAACGAGCCTATACAATATGCCAAAGACTACCAGTGTTCGTTGGGTTCAAAATAGGTTCTATTTATAAAGAAATGGGCTATTCTAGGGACTATTCGTTTTGCGAGTATGGAGATAGAAGCTGATCCTTCAACTAAAACATCTCAGGATAAACACAAATATCTAATCACTGTTGATGGTGGTGGAAAAGTTGTAGTGAGAAGTCTTAATGTCGATTAGAATATTCACGTGCTTTTAAAGTTAAGCTTTCATCAAATTGATCAAAAAGAGGAACCTGTCTTGAATATGTTTAAATTAGTTTATTATCTTTCTCAATGTCACTTTTTAAAAGGGATATTAGTCATTTGACTGGGTTTCTTAAATGGTATTAGACTAAATATGAAGGACATCCCAATAAAAATGTTTACTTAATAAGATATCAACGAAATGGCTATTCCATTACCCATTTTAAGAAACGACAAATGAAAACAAAACTGAAAAGGCGATGGTGTTTATCCATGGCGGAAAAACAAGTGCTTATAGTGTACTGAGAAAATATAACCTAAAAATAGAAATGAATGAATGAAAAAGACGTCAGGTACTGGATGTTGCTTAAGCAGAAAGGACATCAGTAAAAATATGAAAATCGAGTTACATGTGAAACCTCCAAATGTGTGGGTTTCAACATTAATAAACAAATCCAAGATAATAATATAGAGGCAGTCATGGTATTTATACGATTATGAAGTTTTACTCTACAAGATTTACTCTACAAAAAAAAAAGAGAGAGAAAAAAAAACCTGCAAAAAACCTGGATTGCCAACTTGATGAATCATAGCATCCAACTTTCAAGCATGAGCCAGGCTTATTTTTTTTTTTTCTGATGTGTTTTCTCATGCTTAGAATATTGACTGATAATAATAAGGAAACATGGATTCTTGTTATTATATTTATCCTTGTTGCAAAACAAATATATTTTTTTGAGAATGACAAAGGCATTCCTTCTATTTAATTGATTAGCTTGGTATATCCAAGCAAACGAGAGAGCCAGAGAGAGACCATTGTGGAGTATGAAATAAGACAAACTGTCTATAAAAGTATCTTGGTCAGAATATTCCTTTTCTTGCACTTAGACAAGCACCAGAAAATCGGAATATTCTATAACAGCTTTTTTTTTTTGTGTTTTCTAAGCACTTGAAATGGTTTACATAATGGTCAGTTGTATGTTTAGTACGTTGGGTATAGTTTATTTCTGCGATCAACGTCTCTCCTTATTATATAAAGAATATATGAGATCATAATAAATTGCAGCTAGCCACGAGAATGGATGTTAAAGTTAGTTAGATTTAGAGTTGTATATGTGATCATTGGTAATGTGCCATTTGTGTGCACAGTGAGGTGATCCTTTTCTATATCCGCGAAATTCTGCTGCTGCGGCAACTGAGTTTAAACCACAGTGTCGTTTGCATTTATTTCATTGGTTACCGCAGCAAACGTCGCACTATATATAAGGAAGAACTGTTTTTAAAGTTTTTTTTATTGAAAACAATAAACGCTTATTATGGCCTCAAAAGTATTCGTATCACAACTAGAAAAGTACAGTGTCAAGTTGGATGAAGACACACTAGAATATGTACAAAGCATGTTGGAGGACATGTCCATTGCCGATCAAGATGAAGTACGAGGTTCAACTGAAACGTTTCTTGTGGATGCCGATGTCGACAGTGGCAAGATTGACGAGTTTTATAAAGAATTTTTCCAGAAACTGGGATCTGGTGCTCAGACTGATAATGAAGCAAAAGCAAGTGCACCCGCTGTCAAAAAATTAGAGCCAGAAATTGAAAAAGATCAACCCAAAAAGGTAGTTATCCGTCTGCAGAAAAGATGTGAAAAAGGAAATTAACCCTGTCATTTTTATTTTTTATTTTTAGTTGGAGACAAAAGCCAAAACGAAAACGGCTGATTCTGCTAAATCAAAGCGAACAAGACGCTCAAAGAAGGATGCAGCTAATAATGAAGAGGACCATGAAGATGGTGAACCAAACATCGTTGCGATATCACAACAAAGTAGATTCCACACTGAAACACTTGAAACAAGTAGCAAAGAAATTGATTTACCCGGTGTAAACATCACTGTCGATCAACGTGATTTAATAGTGGACGCTCATCTCAAGCTCAAGGAAGGCGTCAAGTATGGCTTGGTCGGCCAAAATGGTGTTGGAAAGTCTATTTTAATGAAATGCATGGCTGAAAATATTCTTGTTGGTTTGCCACAAAATGTCAATATCTTGCATATCGCTCAATTGGAAGACTTTGATGAATCTACTACCGTTGTGGAGGAAGTATTGAGTGCTGATAGAAATGCCACCGTTGCTATTCGTGAAAATAAAGGTAAATAAAAGCGACTTCCATTCAATGTATAAAACTTGATGATTCGATGACTTGGGTTTACTCATATATCTCTCATAGTGCTCCAATCTGTCCTTAATGATGCATCTCAAAAGACCAAGGACAATGAACAACTTAACCAAGTTATTTACACAATTATGAAGTCCCGTATTAAGGATACACTTGATGCTGCTACCCGTTTGGCCATTAAGCGCTCTGGCGTACGTGGTCGTGTCGCCAGAAAAGAACAGGTCAGACTCGAAAAGGTATATGCCGATTTCTGCGAGCTCAATCCTCAAACCTACGTTACCGCTGAAATGACCAATGATGTGGTGACTGAAGTATTTGAAAAGATGGAACTGATTGATGAAGACGAACGCCGCAACAGAGCTCAAAAGATTCTTAAGGGTCTTGGTTTCACTGATGAACAAACTGTGCAAGAAATCTCCATCTTTTCTGGTGGATGGCGAATGAAGATTGCCCTCGCAAAAAGTTTGTTTATGCGTCCTGATATTCTTCTTCTTGATGAACCTACCAATCACTTGGATTTACATGCTATTCTTTGGCTTCAAGAATATGTCTTGAATGATATGGAGGACTTGACTGTGGTGGTGGTTTCTCACGACAGAGAATTCCTCAACCTTGTTACCGATGAAACCATTATTATGAAGGATAAGACTCTCAAATATCACGCTGGTAATTATGAAGATTGGGAACGAAATACAGAGGAACAAAAAGTCAGAAAGCAGACCTTGCTCGATGTAAGTAATGTTTTGGCACAAATGAACAGATCAGCTACTAATAAACTATATATAGGTCCAAGAAAAGAAAAAGAAGAAGATTCAAGCAAGTATCCAAGAAAATCTTCAAAAGGCCAAAGCAACCGGTGATGACAAGAGACATGGTATGATTAATTCTCGCAAGAAAAAGCTGGAGCGATTTGGTATGGAAAAAACAGAAGACGGTAAGCGCTTCAAGGTCAGTTACCGTGCCGGTTACCATCTTAGCTCTCGTGTGGATATTTCCGTGGAAGAAGCTGTAAAAACTGCCAGTATCAAAATCCCTGAACCAACTCAGATACGTTACAATGGTCCTATTTTTTCTGCCAAAGAAGTGTCGTTCAAATACAAGGGCAGCCCCACCAATTCTATTGAGAAGTTCTCCATCAACATTGATCCAAATGCTCGTATCGCTTTCCTCGGTCCTAATGGATGTGGTAAAACAACTTTGCTCAATATGTTGACAGGTAAAACACAACCTACATCTGGACAGGTGTACCACCATGCCTCGCTTCGTATTGGTTACTTTTCCCAGCATATTGTTGACCAGCTTGACGTTGAATTGTCGCCTGTGGAATACATGAAATCACGATATCCTACACTATCAGATCATGATTGCCGTGCATTCTTTGGTACAGTTGGTGTATCCGGAAATCTCGTGTTACAAAAGATCAAGACATTAAGTGGTGGACAACGTAACAGAGTGGCATTTGCTATTTTATTGTATGACAGACCTCATGTTCTTATTCTTGATGAAATCACAAATCACTTGGATATGGGAACAGTAGATACCCTATTGGAAGCACTGCTTGACTTTCCTGGAGCTGTTGTTGTTGTTAGTCACGATGTCTGGTTCTTGAAACAACTTTTGGAGCCTGAAGAGAGCTCTAGTGATTCTGAAGGAGAGGATCCTGACGCTGCTGCTTTACAACAAAACGAAGTGTATACCATCAAGAAGGGCGTTGTCAACAGATGGGACAAGGGAATTGATGCTTATGTCAAAGCCGTCCTTAAAACAGTGAAGAAGAGAAAGGATGCCTAGTTTTAAAAATTAATCGTCATTGCATTGTTTCAAGCTTTTTTTTTTTTTATAAAAAAATAAACTGAAATTATTTATTTTAATATCATACATTCACATCTATTTTTCCGCTATCATACAATATGCTGATATTTATACTTCAATATAGAATTACAACATAAAATATGCATTTAGTCTCTCAGAGACGTTATCATTGGACCAATATGTGCCTTTCAAATAATATGCAATGTCGATCCTCAAGCGGCCTTCAATGTTTGATTATTAATAATAGGATTCATTTATTTCTAACAATAGATTTCTAATTTGGGGCACTGAAATTGATTAGTATGATCAGATATTTGTCCAGACTCTATACTACTCTGAATTCATCCTTTTGCTTTCTATGGATATGATGCAAATTGAAAATGAGTCACCAAAATTGAAAAGTTTATCTCTTTGACACACGATGCAATAAGGGAATGACAAATTATGATGATATAGTTTTCTAATACATTTTATCATTAATGTGTTGGATTAAAAAAATTAGTTGGTCTTACACATTTAAACAAATATGAATGGTCATTTTTTTTTTTCTTATTTA
>VCJM01000739.1:13699-34022 GCA_024139495.1 Backusella sp. ASU-2019c | reverse complement strand
AAATTCATGCGCCATTTTTTTTTTTTAATAATAAAAAAAAAAAAACTCAGGTTTTTTTCTAAACAAGTTTGAATTGGATAGATGTCTCAAATCAGAATTATATCTGGTTAATTACATTTCCTTCAAAAAGATTTCATTCCTAGACACGATATGCAACGGAAAAGATATTAGCAATACTAAAAAGATATGAGAAGTACAAAGATCACATTGGGATTGGTGAAACAAACATTTGCTTTTCATGCAATCAAATTCTATTTATATGACGAAGACGATATGAGATTTTCATACAAACACGTCTTTCTGATGGACAATAGCCAGAGTTTGCAAATCTCTACCAGTTATGAATATTGGCTTTCATAGTTCTTATTTTTTCTTTTCCTTTTTTCTTTTATAAAAGAAAAATGGAACGGTCCGAGAAAACTTCTTCGTGTGAATGTTTTCTGTCTTTGTGATAGCACTATTTCACCGAGCAATCGGCAAGGTTTGTGAATTAATAATTCTGTATGAGTGATAAGGTATTTTTTTCTCTTTCTGGATAAATACTCGTATTTAAACCGCCGATATGTAACCATAATGGTCTTAGATCTTTATTGGTGGGGTCAAAGACTAATTGTGGTACAGAATAGCCCTTTAAGAAAAAAAAGACGAAACTAAAAAGATATAAAATTTAAAGTTCTCAAGAAAGCTGGATCAATTAGACCCTTTCTTTTCTCTTTTCTTTTTTTTTTAATATTGAGTAGGGCAAACACTTTATACATATATAAAAAAGATGTCAGGTCCTATAGCTTTGCCTGCCTCTAATAATGAGAGATCTGGGCTTCAGTCAATGCGTGATTGGTTCAACAAAAAGAAGGGTAAAGATAACACCGAGGAAACACCTTTACTAGGAGGAGGAAGCACTTCTCGAAAATCCACCCGAAAGGTGATTACCATTGCTGTAGCTTCTGTCGTTGCCCTTGGTGTTTTGGGTACCGCTGGTTACTTTATACATAATTGCCATGATGGTCATAAAGGTAGAATACTTGCATATACACTTTTTTTTTTTTAAAAAAAAAAAACTGTTGTTAATTCGTTTTACTTTTAATTTCAAAAAAGGCTATTCACCAACATACCCACCTCTCACTGAAACCGAAAAGTTAATGCTTGAATTACCATCAAATGATAATATCAGAGGCTACCTAAAGACATATACCTCTGAAGCCCATTTGGCTGGAACAGAGTCCGATAAACGTCAGGCAGAATGGACACGCGATCAATTCCAAAGCTTTGGTTTGAACTCCACCATTGAAACCTACTGGCCAATGCTAAATTATCCCATTTCACATCGCTTTGGAATTGTCACCGGACCTAAAGATTTGAGATATGAAGCAAAATTAACCGAAGACGTGGTAGATGAAGATGAGACAAGTAAAAACCCAGATAATGTCCCACTTTTCCATGGATATTCCAAAAATGGAACAGTGACTGGTCGCGTCGTCTATGCTAATTATGGTCGTGTTGAAGATTTCCAATTCCTTAAAGACAGTGGCATTGAGTTGAATGGTACCATCGCCCTTGTTCGCTATGGTGGTTCGTTCCGTGGACTCAAGGTGAGGGCTGCTGAGACGTTTGGCTGTGTCGGTGCTTTAATTTACTCTGATCCTATTGATGATGGACCTCTTAATAAAGAAGGCTTCCCATATACTAATCCTGCTAAAGCTTACCCCGAAGGACCATGGCGTTCAAAGAGCTCTGCCCAAAGAGGTTCCGTACAGTATCTCTCTCTTCTCTCTGGTGACCCTCTTACACCTGGGTATGCCGCTACAGAAGATGCCGTTCGCCTTGATCCTGAAGACTCGCCTGGTTTGACTAAAATCCCTTCTTTACCTTTGTCTTACGAAGACGCTCTTCCTATTTTGAAGGCTACACAAGGTCATGGTGTACGTGGTGATAAAGACTGGAGTGGTGGTTTGGAAAATGTTGGCTACTTTAGTGGACCTACTGAAGGAGAAGCTATTTTGACAAACCATATTGAGAACAAAATAACTCCTATCTGGAACGTCATTACTCGTATTGAAGGAACTGAAGAATCTGATAAGGCTATCGTTTTGGGTAACCACAGAGATGCATGGGTACGTAGAATAATTGTTTAAATAACTTTTCCTCCCAACTAAACTTAAACTTTTGAAATTTTATAATAATATAGGTATATGGTGCTGTTGATCCATCTTCAGGTTCTGCAGCTATGGTAAAAATGAATTTGTTACACACGTCAATATGTCAGAAATTCTAACCTTCATCTTTTGATAGATGGAACTTGCACGTGTTTTCGGTGAGCTTTTGGAAACTGGTTGGCGTCCTCGCCGTACTATTATTTTGGCCTCCTGGGATGCTGAAGAATATGGACTTGTTGGATCCACTGAATGGGTTGAGGATCATAAAGAATGGTTAGATAAAGAGGGAGCTGTTTATATCAATGTCGATACTGCAGTTTCTGGACCTCATTTCTCCGCTTCTGCATCTCCTTCTCTTAACCGTGTTATCTATGATGTCACAAGCAGAGTTTCCGATCCCAAGACAGGAAAGACCATCTATGAAACTTGGGGAGCTTTCACAAATGCAACTGAACAGCCATCAGAATTACCCATTGTTGGCAAGTTGGGATCAGGCTCTGACTTTGTCGCCTTTTTGGATTTTGTAGGTATTTCTAGTGTCAATCTTGCATTTGGCGGTGATTATGGTGTATATCACAGTAATTATGATAGTTTCCACTGGATGGAAAAGTTTGGTGATCCTGATTTCACTTATCATCAAACACTTGTTAAAATTTGGGGCTTGCTTACTCTTCGCCTCGCAGATGATCTTATTTTACCATTGTATCCTGGAGATTATGCAAACGAGCTCTCAAACTATGTACAAATCCTTTCTGATTACTCTGATCGTAAATTCCCTCAGTTGGCACAAGCTGTAAGTGAGCTACAGATTACTGCAAACAAGTTTGAAAAGCGAAGAGAGCGTCTCGAAAGTCATTTGGCTGAATATAGCGAAAAGGATGAAATTCCTTCAAAACTACAGGAACGTCTTGCAGCTGCAAACAAGCGTTTAACTTATTTCGAACGTGGTTTAATCGATCCAGAAGGAATTCAGGGACGTGAGTGGTTTAAACATGTTGTATATGCCCCAGGTTTATACACCGGGTATTCATCTCAGGTATTCCCTGCCATTGCTGACGGTATCGATGCTGGTGATGATAAGCAAGCTAAACATGCTGAAGAACGCGCTGCTTTAAGTATCAACCATGCCCGTGAGTGGTTGAAGAAGCATTAGAGTTAACTTGATTATGTAGTGTTTTTCATTATTATTATTTTTTCTTCCCATATTAATAAAGACAAAAATATATACGTTAGATTTGCTGTCATTTTATAAAATTACCGGAATCACAAGCATACACAAAAAATAAACTTTGTCAGGCTTATTAGAAGTACAGAAAAAAAAAACAAGATACAAAAAATAAGAGTAGAATTAAATTAGGGCAAAGAGAAAGTACATAATTAATAATTAATGCTTGTATCGTCGAAGAGTAGATGGTTCGGCGTAGGTATTTGGTAAATGTTGACTGGCATTTTGAGTCAACTGTAGTGAGAAGACAACTCGATATAATTCATTCAATGGGTCTGCCATGGTAACAAATATAAGTGCGAGTTCTGTTTTGTTGCCATTATTGAGACACTTTATATTTTTCCCTCGTATAATTTGTTCAATCCCACCCTATTTATTTTGTAATTTAATGATTGATCCCAATATTTTGCATAAATTTCTTACCGATATCACGTTGCGGATTTCAATAAAAGATGAGTCAAATGCCATGACATATGGATAGGAGAATGCATACGCTTCAGGGGATCCTTCCCATTCTATTAAGAAATTAGGAAATAAGCGGTTTCCTTTGCTATCTATGTAAAACGCATATTCTAAGAAAGAAAAAGTCAAGTAATCAATAAGAAAATGATTATACTATAGAAATTAAAAAATACGTACCATCATAGCACACAAAATAATGGTTGCGAGGTGTCCTAAATATTGATATGCGTTTTATCGGTTGACGTAAGTTTAACCCGTGATCTTCTTTTTCTCTCTCTAGTATGAATCCCAAATTTCTATCGGCTGGATTAAGTAGTTCTTCAAAAGTTAAAAGGGAAAGTGTTAGTAGGTACTTCTACTTCAAGTTATATATCTATATAGCTTACGTTGCGGCTTGTCTGTTCTCATATCTACCATAATGATACCTATAGCAGTTGTGATCAACATCATTGAAGGTGATAATTCCACTCTATAAGCTTCTGAAGGAACGTAACAGTCTTTGATTTTTCTCAAATTGGGATGCTCCGATGACTGAGATCGACCCGTCGTAACGATTAAACGGTCTAATAATCCAGAATTTCTCTTTCCATTTCCTTGTTGCTGATAGCTGTCAGTTTTTTTAACTGGCTCAAAGGCTGATATGGTTGATTTTAAAGTAGATACACGGGGTATACAAACCATGGTACGTTGCATACATTGTCCAACACAAAAAAATGGTACATGGGTCTGTATTTTGTACCCCAATGGCTGATTTTCGGGCTTTCCATTAACTACATCGAGGGGATATTCCCATAAAACTCTTTCAGCAAGTACGAGTAATGTCTGTGTAGATTCAATAACCTGCACTTGCGTGACATGGCTAATTGATAGCACTTTGTGAGGTTTTTTTTTCTTGTCGATTTTATTGTTGTGATGACCAACGTAAACTCCATCGTTCGCTGCAAAGAGGTACTGATTACCTCCATCTTTTCAGAGAAAAAAAAAAAAAGAAAGTAAATATATTCATCCATTTGAAAGTAAATAAAAGAGCAGGGGGGTTTTTTTTCCTTTCGTTGAACTTACTAAATGTAATAAAATGGTTTATCCTAATGGCATCGTAAAAGCTATATTCCCCGATAATTTGAGCCATTTCAAAAATGAGGCGTCGTTTATCCTTTTCTTCTTGTTGACGTCGAATTTTCTCAATCCAAGGTTTCCTGATAGCAAGAGAAGTTGCGAATAAAGTAAATTGAGTTGATCCGTTACGGCCTCCAATAAAGCGAAAAGATATTGGAAAATAATTCGATTTGCTATTACTCAGTGCTAATGAAGAATTGGTTTGGGGTCCAATATCTGTGGCTGCTCTTGCATACATCCCATTACCCACCATTATGGTCGCAGCTGTGTTAGTCGTAGATAGATAAGGCAACAATGTACTTGATCTTTTACTGTTCACAAGTGTATCTGGTAGATATACTGATAATAGCTCAACTGGTATTGGCTAAAATTCAATTTTATTGTTATTTTTGGTTTGATCATAATTGCCATTTTTAATTTAATTTATCGCAAATCTTTATACTGATATAAGTATATCAGAAAATAAAGAAAGAAAAAAAGGTCATGGGAAAATACTAATCTAAACGTTCAACTTTACCTTTTTCTGCACTACGTACCGTTCTGTACCATTTAGTATTTTAATTTTTACTACAACAAGGTAATGATCAAATAAAATAACTTGGTATTCAGGCGAGTCGACCTGAGATGTTCTTTTTAAGAGACCTTGTTTAATAATAGATCGTTTTCGGTTTAACAAATCCAAGTTCTAATAAAAAATTTGATAGTAAAATTACAATGAGGATCCAGACCACATAGAAATAGAAAAAATATATTGTCACACTTTACCACTTCATCTGACTTATGTTTGAAAGATAAATTATAGCTGATACGTTCTAGATCAAATCGATTTTTGGCTCGACCAGTCTCTGCGTTGACACGAGACAGAAACTGTTTAATGATGCTAACAGCTTTAGGTAAATCTTCTTGATCTGGGTGATTAAGAGGCGTATGCTTTAATATTTCATTGAACAAAAGTGTATATCGACCTAAACGAGTTGTCGGCTTTGTAAGATATCCATTTAACTCAAGCTTTAAAGAACTAGGATGGCGTTCTGTTTCCTATAATACACACAATAAATCTTTAGTATTTTGTCATATGTAGCTGTATTTCCTTTGACCACTTTTCCTAAAGACACTATCCAAGAATATTTGTTACCTCTACAAAATCACTAAAGTTGGAATTTATAAAAAGCTCATTTTCTAGTGCAAATTTCGCCTCGTATTGCTTCGAACCATATTTAATATACGGCTCAAAGTCTGATACATATGCCAAAAGAATATCTCCAATTTGATGAACAATAGGGTTCTCTTTTTGTCGAGCTTGAAGGGCCTGGAGCATGCATATATTGATGTCATATATAGATGAAATATGTGTAAATACTTTGTTGATAAATGACTCTCTGCGAGACAACGGAATGATAGGTCGTTCCATGAGTGGTTTTATCCACATCTAGAAATTAGGCACGCATAAATATATGAACCACTGCATAGCAAACAGCTGGTTTTGAAATTAGATGAATTGATGCTTACCGTTTGTAGGTATTCTAGACTATTAACATAATCTTCCTCCGTATAAATAAGCTCGTATATATTCTCTTGTCTCCTTTTCTCTGCTTTTTCAATTACATCGTACAGGGATTTGTCGATACCATCAGCCCATAAGTCATGTGAAGTTGGAAGTGATTGCTTGAGTATATTTCCACTAGGTGATCTTGACAGTAAGCTAGATACTATTTCGTTGTTTTCACTTCTTTTAAACTTTAGTGTAATAGTAAATAAAATCATAAGTAGGCTTAGACATAATAACAACTGCGCTTTTTTTTTTGTATTCGCTTACTTGAGATAGTCGTTTTGGGCATGTCGAGCTGTAACAGGGTTTTATATCCCAACATGTTGGCACATAGCAATGGGTTAGTTCTGTGATTACACCTATGGGAACAACACTTGAAATTTCACGGGCTTCATCATTTTGAGTTGTTACTGATCCACTTTCGCTCCAATCACTCGTGCGTGCGCTTGTTGAAGGTGGCGAGGTATTTGTATCGTTGTTTTGAATATAAAGTGCACGATTTGAAAACTCATAAAAATAAAGTGCCGAGTCGACTAGTTGAGTCTCATAACTAACATCATGGAAAAAGCGTTGTTCACTTAATGTTCTGCCAATACGTAATGCAAGCTGCCTATCTGAAGTTTGAATAATATAGGCAATCTTATCCTGTAACATCAATTTTGTTATAAAAAATACATTAAAAAACCGACAAAAGGAGTAATAATCAAAAAATAAAAACATACAACTGCTTCTTTACCATCAAAGGTATTCTTATACTCAATATCATCTTTGACATTATCAGTTAAAATAATGCGTTGTCTAAACTCGATAGCCACTTTCGATAGAAGAGCAGCATAAATACGTGCATGTTGTACAGATTTAGAGGCTGAGGGATCTGTTCTAGTTCCATATGCAAAACTACGGGATCGTTGAGCCATAATATCTTGGGTCACCACAACGGGTGGAGAAGGTTCTAAAACATTAAAGAAAAGATTGATAGAGTTGAGGACGACAAGCCAGTATTTTAAGGTAATTATATATTTAACTTGAAAGGAGTGTGTTGTTATCATTCTCACTATCATTGGTGTTTACAAAAGTCGACAATAAGACACGGTTTTTTTTACTTCTTTTACGATTCACCAAGTCCCAAGGCTGAGTCGAATTATTTTTTCGAGCCATTGTCTAGATGCAATTAAAAACCCCTAAAAATAGGGCGTTTTTATTTTAAGTATTATTATATTTACTATTGTAGATTTTCTTGTGAAAAGAAAATGGATATGAGAAAGAAAGAAAGAAAACAATAACAAGAGCCAAAAAAAAAAAAAAGGGGGAGCGAAGAAGAGAAAAAACGAAAAAAGGAAATGAAAAAATAGAAAAAAGGCAAAACAATGACCTATTCTCGGACTTGGATATCCGTTCTTATTTGGTGCTACTGTCAGATGCCCCTGGGCTTTATATAAGAAAGTCTTCTCTTGCTTCCTTTCTATTACTTTTCGAAATATACCTGAACACATGAAGATTTGTCTAATTCCTCCGCATATGAAGTATAGTAGCAACCAGATTGTCTATTGAGTTAAACTTTGAGTATATATTTAAGGAACATAATAGTATGTTAAACAGTAGTTGTCATGTAACACGCGCCCATTTTTTTTTCCCTTTTTTTCTCCTACAAATAAGCGGCTTCATAATTTATAGAGAAAAAGAAGAATTTCTATAGATGTTTCTTTGTCTCTTGTTTTTTTTTTTTTACTTTCTATCCATATATTCATGTAGAAATGAGCCACTTTCTCTTATTCTTTTACAGATTCTCAACAACAGATCATCATGATTTACTTCATTTGGTTAGGCTATTGTCCCCTTTTTTTGTTGGCAATGCAATCAAGTCTTTTAATAACACAAAAGTATCATTTTATAAGTACATGAAACAAACAAAAAAAAAATACATCATAGGCATTATTGTCAATACATGTTCTAATACACAAGTTTAATTCATAAAGGTAAAATAAAGCATATATAACATAAATGGTCATAAAACATCTCTTTTGAAGTGCTGATTAATAGATTAATTAATAATAAATAAAGTAATTACTATTTTTAAGTAAGAGAGGAGGTTGTTTTTTCCTATTTTAATATATCCATTATCACAATGATATAAAATACGCTGTACAATTGTGTTAACATTGATATCAATGAACTTTCTAATAATGAATACATACTGTTTCTGTTTGATAAAAAAACATCAATATGTATCGTAAAAGATTTCAATATCTAGCAACCTTTTCAATAAAGTACTACGTGATAAATAATAAAGCCACTTCTCGAAACACTATAAATTTAAACTGTAGTAGTGGGTTCTTCATTCTCTGTTTATGTCAGAAAGGGGAGTATTGTGTATATTAATAAATTAGATGACTGTGACAATTCCAAATTGTGATTATTTCCAATATTGGTTTCTCCATCTGTCAACCTGCTCTACAAGTGAATGTTCAAAATCCATCCAAAAATGATCGGCGCCTTCCATCTTTATGGCTTTAAATCGTTGTTTTTCTTTGAGCCATTTCTCATATGTGTTAACACCTGTAAACTGATCACTATCGCCATAGATGCAGAAAACTGGTGCATTGCTCGATGACGGTTGCTTTTTAAAGAAGGATGCTTTTGTGGTTGCTAATGCCCAGTACACTCCCAAAGGTAAGCTAACTAATAGATAAGCATAATCCATATCTGGTGTTGGCTCTATTGAGCTAGCAATCATTCCACCGAATGAATAACCCTAATATTTAACAATATCATCTTCTACATGAACACAATGTCCTTCCCATCCTTCTACTAATACTAATACTACAATACTTACACATAATAATATACTGGATACCTTTGGATAGTCCTTCATATGCTCATTATTATCTTTGGTAATAAAATCTATGACACCGTAGTAGTCTTCTCTTTCGGGCATACCCGTCCAGCTAGTTCTACCTTTTGAGTTCCCACAGCCACGAAAGTTTATGCATACAGCCAAATAGCCTTTCGAAACAAAGTATCTTTGCAAGGCAATGACAACGTTATTATGCATATTCCCGCCTTTAAAAATAAAAACAAACATGGAATAAGGAAAGAAGAGATGTGTCATAAGAAATGAAGCATAGGGAGTGTAGTCCTCCTTTCTTTTTCTTTAATGTCAATACCTAATGGTCCATAAGGATGACCAATCACGATAGCAGGTATATCGTTTATTTCTTTTGATCCTTTATAGTCTAATCGTATTTCTATGGGTGCTTTATCTTTACGAGATTCAATAAATAATGACATATCAAGTCGTCTTTTTTTAGGGGATTTTTTTTGTTATTACAAACTATTAAAGAGAGGAGAAAGAACAAGAGAGAGAAAGAGAATAGTGAGAAAAAAACGGAGTTTCAATATACAGAGAGCCTGCTCTGAAGAAGAAAAGTAATAGAAACAACAAAAGAGCTCCCTCACGCCTTGGATATTGCATGAGGCTTTCCATCCCAATTAGGCTCATCCACAATGTTGTATTTGTCCTTCCAGATCCAAGAATTTCCAACTTGATCTTGTCCCTGTCTAGAAGCCATTCTATAATAATATGCCGCCTTGTAAATATCCTTTTTTACACCATGACCATGTGTATAACAAAATGCAATATCAGTCATAGAGTCAGCATCCCCCAAGTTGGCAGCTATTTCAAAATAATAAAATGCTGTTTCCTTGTTTTTGGGTACTCCCCAACCCTGCTGAAAGGAGACTCCTAGTTCATAAATAGCTATGATGAGTTCACCTCTAGATGCAAGAGCACAGTCGTCTCCTTGTAATAGATCGTCGACAGCATGCTCAGCTGCTGTCTGGAGATATTGAAATGCTAGTGTTGTATTTAAACGACATCCCCACCCATGGCGTAGAGAAATACCATACAAGAACATACCAATCGGACATCCTTCTTTGGCTGCTAGTCTGAAATGATGTGTTGCCTTTTCCAACTGTCCAAGTTCATGAAATTGAATTCCAGCTTGAACATGCTGGTCGATTTTACGATCTCTAACCTCATTGGAAACCGGAAGACGTGCTATTGATTGTCTCTCTGGATCCTATTTTTGACCGGGTTAGTATAACTCACATATGAATTGTATGCATTCACCATATATAACCATACATACATGAATCCATGTATGTATAAAGTATATATGATGTTTAAAATATTGCAGAAACAAAGTATCAAATCTATTTACCTGTTTGGATTCTTGAGAGTACAGCTGAGCTCTATAAATAGCAATTATAAAGAAAGTTAGCACAACAAAGATAAATTTATAATAGATATGGTTGTTTTTCTTACTTTGTATAGACGTTCCAGCTTTCTATTGAAGGATTTCTGGCACCTGACGCCTGATACATAGATGGTTGACGATTGTGAACATCGTTTTTCATAAAGAAAGACTGGAAACGTTTTAGCATTATGTGATATTAAATAAATTAATTATAAGAAAAAGAAGAAGGTGGTATATATGTATACAAACAAAAAGAGGAAAAGAAGAAAAAAAAAAATCAATAATAGCCTATTATTGAAATATAAATACTTAAGGAGGATTTATTTCGAGATAAAAGTGTAAATACAGAAAATAAGGGGGCATCTGACAAAAGGGGCGGATAGGAGTGATGCTCAACAATAATGTTACATATAGTTTTCTGGACTTTCGTACACAACTTTCAGTGATTTATTTGCTTTATGTATCTTCCTGACGTTCTCTGTCTTCTGAGCCCACTGGAATTTTAGATCCCGCATGTCTTTCTTAAATGATCTCCTTTTCTGCTCCATTTCTTTTCTTTTTCTTTAACTATGCATCTTAATACTTTTTAATAATAACAATGAACTATTTATATAATTATAATAACAATAAAAGCCATTTAAATTCAGATAGCATAAGACTATCCAAAAGGGTACACTCCCCAGGGTCCACTTTTATTACTCACACAGAGCATACAGTAATATTTAATACAGTCCATATTCTTGCTGCTGTCATTGGTATTGTCGGAGCTTTTTTGGTTGGCATCGCCATTTTTATTGCGTGTCGAAAAAAACGTAGAAAAAAAAAGGATATGGAGAACAATAGAACTTCCGAGATGGCACAAGTAGAACGACCCCCGAGTGGTGTCAATAATGACTTGTCACGTTTTAGTCAGTTTGCTAATGACTTTGAGACCAGTCGAACTGAGCTCATTAAACAACCAAAATCTGCATTTTTACGAGAAGAAGAAGAGGATATATCACCATTAATGCAACAACATCGTCTTCAGTTACAGTTACTTCAGCAGAAATTATGTATATCGCCGTTAAATGATGCATCATGCTCAGCTGGTGCAGCACCGCTAACTCCTCCACCACCCTATCGTCCTTAATGTGTAAATAATAACGCCTCTTTATCCTCCCCCTCTCTCACCGCTCCTCTCCTATGTACCGCCCTGTCTATCATTCATGTTATTTACTTTGTATATTTATAGTAGAATAATGTGATAACCAACACCAACATTCAATTTGTACCAATAAACAACCAAAGCCCTCATCAACCCATATTCACACATGTTTAATCATATTATTGTCATTACGACAATTGATCATTTCCAATCTACTTTTTACTATTATTATTATTATAATTATTTACATAATATTACATTTGGTATCAGAGGGTCTATTCATGCGTAAGAGTTGTTCTTCTGTATATATTCTTCCTGTCATTGCTTGTACATCCTCAATGGCTTGCTCTCTTTCATTTTCTCTTTTCTTCTGTTTTATTTCCTTTGGGAAATATAATTTTAAAAAGTTCTGCAATCCTTCATCCAAATTAAGAGCTGTAGCAGCTTCCACAGAAGTGGGATGTCGACACATAGGACAGCTTTTCATCTGCTTCTTTTGGGCCTTGATTAAGCATCTAACGCAAAAAACATGATTGCACTTTAAACGAATCGGTCTCCAAGCAACGCTCATACATACAGGGCATGCTTTATTAAAGGAACGAGTGATAAAAAAAAAAAAAGTTATTATGCGATGCATATTGTAGATATAAATATAAATGCTTATCTTACCATAATCATCAGGTTGTGGGACAATAGTTGTTAACTTATCAGTTATGGTTGCATATAACATGCGAGCTAATTTTGGGCTACAAAGTTTATCCATGGATATAAATTCAGGGAAATTTTGGCTTGCAGTCAACCCACTACGCTTATCATGTTTCTTTAATATCTTTCGCATAGCAGTTTGATTTAATATTTGATAGTGCTTTATGGTAATTAGCTCTGTGTTGAGGGCAACGAATTGTTCAAATGCTTGCTTTGATTCACGGTTTTTTAAGTTATTATCCTACAAGAAGATATGTGTTACTGAAATCATTATTAAAAAACACCCGCACCCACACACTTCTTTCTCTCTTACTATTTTCCTGCTTTGTAACTACTTACCATGCCTTCAGCTTTCAACTGATCCAAAAACCACATCATTTGGGTTTTTGCTTTTTCAACAGAACGGAATGATCGATCAGTTTCTGCGTTACCCTGGAAAATTTGTGCATCCATGTAAAGAGAGAAAATCTTTCTCCAATTATACATGTCCGTTTTTTGAGTAGGCGAGGCCTAGGAATTTATAAAAACCAAAATAAACAAACTGTCTTCCCACGTTTACCCCCGATTTTCTTACCACTTTAGTCATTCTGTGTTCTAGTTCTGATATGTCTTGCTTGAACTTCTGAGTGGTCACATCTTGTAACAGAGACACCTGCTGTAATTCTTCTACCAACATTTTAAAAAATTCATCATCCTGTTCCAATTCAATAACCAAGGTTTTCAATTTGCTTTCGTCTGTATGGTGATTCTCCTTTTCTTCCTCTTCCTCATTCTTCTCTGTTTCATCATTCTCTTCTTGTTTTTTGGTTCGTTCTTGTGTAGTCAATGCTAGTAATTCTTGCACAAGTAATACAGCTGAACTCCTGCGTTGACGCTGGACACCTGGAGATACAACTGTTTTCTGATCTGAGAATGAATTTGAAATTGTAAAAAAATCCTTGTTGTTCTGACTTCGTTTAAACTCCAACTTGGGTTTCTCCATATCCTCTTCCAAGTCTGCTTTCATTAACTTTGAAAGAACTTCCTGCACTCTAGGTTCCGTGGGATCATATGTAAACTCAATGTTTGGTTTGACATCGGGAGCTTCACCTTTTTTTTGTGTATATTATTGTTGAGTTTATTGAACTAGCACTTCATTACCATGACAATTACCTGTAAAATAGTACTTTATTTTAGGTGCAGTAGCATCTTCATCAATATCATCTTCCAAACATTCATGAAGTAAATTAGCAGAAAGACCTCGACTTTCGATTTCTTCTGCCACCTTCGTAATAATCTTTTTTAGGGCCTTATATTGAATAAGATAGGGTCGCCATTCGGATGGTATATCTTCGGCCTGGGTTTCTAATTGTTTTCCGAACTTCATGACTGTATCATCACAAATGAAGATAGTGAAATTAAATAAAAGATGAGTTGAAAAGTAAGAAAATGATGGAAATAAAACAAAAGAGACAATGGAAAAAGAAAAGGGAAAAAGGAAAAAGAGAAAAGAATGACCATTATTTTATAAATTTTATTTTTAATATTATTTTTTTTTTTGTGTAAGTTCACCACACTTGACACTTATTTGCGGGATTCATATAAGTACCGGACTTGCAACCAAACGTAGTTGCAAAATATTTGGAGTTCATCAGCGGACCGTTGACACGAAGGCGATCAGGTGCAAAATCCTGCAAAAAAAAAGTTTTAGAATCCTTTTCTTATTCATTATGAACCATGGTAATCATGAACACTCACACTATGTGGAGTTGAACCTGTGCCACATTTCATTCTGGAATATTGAATAAAAAATAGCTGATCTTTTGTGAGCTCCAGACCCGGTAAATCATCATTGTTAATTGTCTGATCTCGTAGTTTCCAGCTAGCTAAACTCAGAGCTAAGCCGCCGTTGTCGGCATAGTTATTATTAAGCGTAGCTTCCCCGTTTGTTCCAAGTTGATCATATTGCGATATAAAGCACTGGTTCTGAGAATCGAGACTGTGTTCCGTTGCGTTAGACCACCAATGTCCTAGTGCTCCATTACTGTCATACTGTCTTCCTGTTTTATCGAAACCATGCTATCACACGTGTCGTCAGATGATTAGCCTTCTATAATTTTGATTGGTTATATGATGTTTACCAGAATTTCATGTCCAATCATTGATCCGATTGTGCTGTACACAAGGTATTCAGGTTCAGCTGTATCATAAAAAGGTGGTTGAAGAATACCTCCTGGTACCGTGATCTAAAAAAAAAGGAAGGTGTGATGTTAGCTTTGCTAACAAAATATTTTCTTTCTATAAATACTTTCTTTATTTAACTCTCTATGAAAGTATGGGTTCACACTTTGTGGATTCACTCTCCAAGAGCTTTTGTCCATAGACTTTCCGAGATTTGTCCATGCGTGCTTAAAGTCATGTTTATTGGCCCGTAGCATGTTACCAAAAAAATCATTTTCTTCGACATTGATGTCGCGAAAATACTCCGCTAATGAAGCTGAAGAGCCAATGTCAGGGTTGACGGTCGAGTAACTAACTTGAAACTCAATACCATTGAGCTAAAATGATTGTTAATATAAAATCATCAAGAATAGTTTCTCTTCTTTTTTTATTTCTTTTTTTTTTTTTATCATTTACTTTTGATTTTACCTTTTTCATAATTTGATTCTGAGTTTCGGTATCTTTAATCCAGGACAAATAGGGTATCTTTTGTTTCAGAACATCTAACATTTGATAAGACATCTCTTCCACCTTCTTTTTTGCGAAAATGGAATTCGCGGTATCCAGAACAAAGTAGTGACCTAACAAAAGACCCATCGGACTCTTATCAATGAGGTCGATACATGCTTCCCAGCGCTCGATTGGAAGTATCTGCACTTGATTATTCAACTCTTCTTCTAATTTACGCTTTGGACCGGTAAATTCATATCCTAAAACATCGAGATATTGCCATAATGTTCTCCAAATAAGATAAATCTGCAATGTTTGCATCTCGGTTTTTTTCACTATGTCGTCGGATAAGAATTGAAGAAATGTCTGTGAAGGAACAGATACAGAAGGAGGCAAGACAACTTGATCAGGCAACATGGATTCCATAAGCTGTTTCCAGTGAATAGATGGAGAGACTTGCTCTAATTGATCAAAGGTCCATTGTTCGACTTGAGATTGGATAGAACTCGTTTTTGCAATCTTTTTTTCAAAGTCAAGTATTCTATGGGCTAATGCTATTGGACTTAGTGATCCCCAGTGGAATATATTCGATGTATCTTTTTCCATCAGTAATTTTAAAGTGTCTGTTATTACAATAAGATAGGTGTTCATTATGTGAAAATCTTCGTATGAAGTTGCATTGGGTAAAGTGAGCTGTCCGTGGACGACTGAAATAGTGGATCTGCCTCCATTTTGCTTCCAGTTTGGCACAACCTTCATTTCAAATAAAGGCCAGATATTATGATCTGCGAGTCGAGCTAATGCTGAAGTAAGACCAGCCTCAAAAGGTGGATGTGTGCGCTTTTCCCCGGGGTATGAAGGGGACGGAACTAAAAGTTGAATTTCGTGAAAGATATCGAATAGCTCGGTAGTGTCGCTGTCATAATTCATGCATGATTGGTAAAAACGGCTTAGTTTTGAAAAGAGTTGTTTTTCGATGATGTTCTGGGGATCAGGCAAGCTGCTCTTCGTTTCTTGGATATCCAGACGCGTATCCTGATCATCATTTAGTATTTCGTTTAATCTGTGCTTTATAGAGTTGCTTAATATGACTCGACTATCTACTCGAGTTTTGTTTGTAACGGTTTTGTGTTTTTCCTCCCATTTACTACCTAGCAAAAGCAAAACAGTTACATTTATATCTTGCAAGTAAATATAACTTTAATTATCGTACAAACATAGCTGTAAAAATCGTCACATGGATCTAAACTTTGATCAAGATCCTGATATGAAAGTAAGCTTTTAGTTAATAATTTTTTTAGGTGGAAAAAAAGCAATGATTTAGGAACAATATGAGACTAAAACTGTACCTGAATAATTTGAGCAGCAGTGACTACACATTGAGGTTCATCACAATAATTCTAATAATGGAAGATACGCGTAAACAAACAAAATGCAAACTAATAGTTTAAATCCACTTTTAGTACCTGATGTCCCGTTCCGTTTTGAGGGAACCTTGGATGAGGTGAAATGATGGATGGACCGCCACCTCCTATTCGAAGACCTCCAGCAAACAGACCAATAAGAATAAACAAAACAATCAGCAATAGTATCAATATAAAAAACATAAGCTTTTCAAGTGATGTAAAAAGCCCCGGTTGGATGTAAGGAGGATATGGGAAACTTGTACTTCCGTATTCCGTATTAAACTCTCCTTCATCATCTTCATTATGGATAGAAAGATTATTCTGTGGTTTTTTAGACGTCGTTAAAAGTGGTGTGGTATCATCTAGCATAATGGTATACGTGCAGTCTTTTTCAAAGAGAAAAAAAGTAAGAAGTAAAAGGGAATAGAAAACCAGTTGTGTTTTGCATTTGTTTATATAATTATCGTTGCTCATACGTGGCTTCTATGAAACTTTATATGTACTCCAGACGCTTTAAAAACAAACATAACTTTTTCTTTTTTTCTTTTTTTTTTTTTGGAATATAAATATATAATGCCTTTAACATTTTATGCTTGCTCTATTTTTATAATACGTCCCATATTATATGCTTACTGATCCTATCCTTCTTCACCTTACCTGAAGGTGTGCTAAATGCCCACCTCATTAGAAGCAAAATGTCGTTGTTAGTTTAGTCACGTTATTTTTTATTTATTCAATGTCAAGGCCTTGAGAAAAAGTGATATGTCCATTCAAATTCGGAAAGAGATAAGTTTACCTTATCCAAGTTTCACCACATTTATAAATCCATTTTTAATTAGTAGATCATTGTATGTAGGAATAAGAGGCATTATTAGATTATTTTACTAATGATCTTGTAGTATTATAGGTACAATATGTACTATCATTGTATTTAAATAGGTGTTCCTATTGTATACATCCCTTTAGAGAAGGAAAGTGCAATAATAACAGATAACAGCATTGGTGGTGTGCGCAAAAAAAAATAATAACAATAAAAAGATAGGTAAAAATGATATGCATGGTGAAGAAAAGGAAACGGTCATTGCGTCAACTGATTTAAGGAGTATACAAATAATATCCTCTGTTTATGATGACAGTTGTGATTATCTGTACTCCCTTGAAGACTGGTTTAAAAATAGCCATCCAGCTTAATGGTTTAACCTAAGCCTTTAAACATATTCGTAATGACTGTAAAAAACCATTTGGACAAATAAAGTTCCTCGATAAATGAAAATCCTATTATGGGATATATTAAACTGAGTATTTTTCTCTTCTGTCGTCCATTCTTATTTAAAATTTCACTTTGAAACAACAGGAAGAAAAGTTACTCAGGAGAAATACGGATGATGACTTAAAAAAGAAATATTTCTTGCCTAATTCATAGACAAAGTCAAGCATCAAATATGGGATACACCGAATTTTCTTTCTCTACGGATTGTTTTTGAGTTCTCTTGTGTTTTGTTCGGATGTTTTGACTTTATCACAGTTTGTCTGTGTTACAGCCATACCATATATATGGAACAACAATGGTGGTATGAACCAACGTGGTGTTCCTTTTTATAAGTTTATTTGGATTTACAAGATATAAAACTTTGTCCATGAATTAAAGTTAAAAAGCGTTCGCCTTCTCCCAAAGTTTTTCTATAAGCCGAATACATGTATAATAACTAAAGTTTGCGCTGGATGTTGACATTTCTATCTCTTAAAAATAAAATAGGCTGAATGTTGATCCCATATCCTAAAGAAGGAATTGTGACAGTTTCCAATAAAGTATTTCATTCTTTGTGGATCCAAAATATAAACTATTAGTTTTAATTGAGCCCCAAATTCATCTCCCCATGTGATCCCAACATCTCAAAACTGCATTCATTTTTCCAGGAATGTAGTGTATGTATTTATAATGACAAGATACCAAATATATCACATTGATATAACCTCAATGAATCAAAAAAGAGGATATGTATTCTGTTGAGGCTGAGATGTTTACTCCTTTATTTTTATACCTTTTTTGAATACGACACCGCGTAAAAGTGTAGTTTTAGGTTATGACACCAGCTTATGGTTTGATAAATCTGAATAATCGTTGTTTGCATTCTCTAACAACACTAAATTATAGAGTAGTGCTGATTTTAGACGACTCTTATCTGGGGTTTTCTGTTATGGCTAGTGATTCTACATAGACATCTATGTAGCGGGGCACTGTGTAAATATAAAGTGTCTTGATTCATTTCATGAGGTGATTTATGTCTTTCGATTATTTAAAAAGAACACCATTGTGCCCGCCCTTATTAGCTAGCTTCCAGAAGTAGCTTAGCTCAGTAACGTCAACCTCCTTGAGGATTTTCAGTAGATCACGTTGGAGCTCTTATTGAATCATTTAAAGATAACATTTAGTATTTTTTTTTCTTTCAAATGATTTATAAATTATGATTGATGAGCAGCTAACTTTATATTTACTGTGAGAGTTCTCACTGATAAATCAACTGATGAATTTTGCTTCTATTCTGGTAGTTACTTGACAGGGAAGAGTATCAGTCAAACTTGGTATGAATTATTAGTGATATGTTACTATCTTGAGCTTTACATTGAGGCAACTTGAAATTAGGGGCCATACTATCAAGAAATACCGAAACATAGGATTTATAACTTCTGCATTTGGAGGTATTTCAAAGATATAAGAATATTGTATATTTAAGAAAATTCTTTTTGGATATTACGTTTAGTTTTATAATAAATGCTTGTCTATATATCCTTTTATTATTATTACCACTTACATATTAATGATAGTCATGCACTGAAACATATCATACCTTCATAAATTGTTCTTCCAAGATAAGTTTTTCCTTAAAATCAAGGAGGTACATAATCACATCTATGGCTGCACAGATATATTTACAAAGATCAACATTTTGCAAGCTTCTTTCCCTTCTTTTCCTCTGTAAATATATTCTCCCAATTGAAGGTGATGAGTTGTCTTCAATTTAACTCGACCGAAAAAATCATGATGAAGAAGTCTTATACAATCCAAAATATCGATAGTGTTCTAGAAACAAGTAACGGTTCGTTCTTCTCCCAAGACAAAGTTATACCTTTACCTCACACTGTAAAAATAAGCGAAAAGCCGCAAGGTATATCAAAGAAAGATTCGTGCTGGTTTGGTTGGTAAAGTAGAATAAAACGAAATGGTAAAATAAGGTGATGATTAATCTGGCTTTCATTAGTTTGTTGGCATGTTTTTTATGCTGTCTATTGAAAAATGAAAAATCGGACGGTTTATAAAGAAAAGAGCAGCTTTTGAATGTATAAAAAGAAAAGAAACGTTTGTAAATATTTTTTATATAAAGCCCATGTATTTTTTTTCTCTGTCTTAAAAATATGATGTTTTGAGAATCTATTGACAAAGTCAATTTTTTTATTTTAAAAAGTACCCGTCGTTCTTAAATAAACGAATCAGTGGTTCAATGTTTTCTGCTGGGTTTATAAATCGAATATGCAGATCTTCTTGTTTTAGCTAATTCAATTGCATGTTCACTTTAAATGACTATACTTCATATACAAATAATGACTTTACTTTTACATTTATAAAAATGATAAGGTCTTTGCGTTTATTTATCTTTGA
>VCJM01000739.1:0-10941 GCA_024139495.1 Backusella sp. ASU-2019c | reverse complement strand
ACTCCACGTGTGCTGTAAAAAAAAAAAAAAAAAAAAGTCTATTTATGGGTATTCGTACATATATGGTTTTCTATGTAATTCAACTTATCATTTATTAAACACTATTTCATATTTTTCAAATCGTTGTCTTTATTTCCAGTTTTCTGAACATTTGAGAAAATAAAAAGATTAAAAAAAAAATAATAAGATTTAGTAAACAAAAAATATAAAATTATTAAAGCCCTTTTTGTTCTAAAATGGTACTACCCGTGGTTCCGTTTTGTGGCTGCAGAGGATTATTTATATGGATCAGCATTTAGTTTGTCTTTCTTCCTTTTATTCTGTAATAATATATCCCTTTATTTATTTCTTTCATTAAAACCATGATACATCATATAGACGAACAATCCAACGAGAGAGTCATGATGAAAAAGTCTTATACAACACAAAATATAATAAAAGTGAGTGAATTGAATACAAGCAATGACTCGTTTATACCCGAAAAGATACACTGTGCACCTTTACCTGAAACCGTACAAGTAAATGAAAAATCTCGAGGAAGCCTAAAAAAAGATTCTTGCTGGTTTGGTTGGTAAAGTATTAAAAACTACACAGCTTGGGTATGAAGAGATTAATCAACGTTTATATATAGCCTATTGGCATGTTTTTTGTGCTGCTTACTAAAAAATGAAAATTCAGATGGCTCATAGATGACATATTTTGTATAAATAGAAACATTGTAAATATATAAATATATATATTTTTTTGAATATGTATTATAATTTTTTTTGGATATAATAAAAAAAAAAAAGAGAAAAAAAAACATTCTATTACAATAAAAGGGAGTCCAGATACTAGAAAAAACAACAGATTGGATAATACATATAGAAAGTTTGGGTAATTGTGCAGGAGTGTGATGCTTGCGAAGTGAGTATTATGCTTTGAAAAAAGAAAAAAAAAAGGTATATATAATTTGGTTGATTCTATTAAAGTGGTTTTTTTGCTGATACATAATTGCTAGGGAATAAACCAGAAACTGGGTTACCAGAACCTAAAAAGGACAAAGTTAGACAACTACTCATTTTTAGAGCTTTTTTTTTTTTTAAAAAAAAAACCTACCATCATCTTTATAACCCATCCACCACACATTATCACTCGTATCCGTTACAACAATGGGAGCACCAGCATCAAGCGAAAGCTCACCAAATTCCTTGGCTTCAAATGGATATTTTGCATAGTACACATGTGGGTTTTCCTCACTTGCCATCTCACCTTGCTGATTTGCAAGTGCACCAGCCATCAGCGCACTAAAGCTAATACCAGCAGCCGATGCCATGATGCCGTTTGAATTTCTATATCTATATCCAGGAGCGTTGCCATCTGTCAGATCTATGCTATTATTACGTCGATCGATGGCAGTGGAATAACCGGTATCGGTGGGTGGTCGAAGACCTGCTGCCGCAGAGGCGGTGGCGGCTGCCAATGCAGGATCAAGTTGTGATGCACTATCCAACATCGTCATTAGTCCAGCAGGGGTATAACGAGGTTTCCATTGTTGTTGGTCTGGTTGTTCAGGATAAGCATGTACTGAGTTTCTTCGTTTAAAGAACAAGTAGATGAATGCAATGGCTGCCAAGCAGAAGATAATGCCAAGTGAAATGGCAATAGATATAAGAATGACGGCAGGAACGGATAGGTAGTGGTGGATAACGGTAGGTGAACAACAATCGGATGATGTAAAGATGTGAGAAATGTGACCAGAGGAACCATTTGCGCTAGAGGACATGATGAGTGGATACCATGTGGAGCCGTCATAGAGAGCAGCACTGGCATTTCCATAATTGGGCAACTCTAAATGGCCAGTTGCCATAAGCATCGAGTCACTTCCTGAAGGATAGCGAGAGCCAATGGGTGAGGAAGAATCGATTGGCATAAGGAAAAGTTGACTGAATGTAGAGCCACCTCCAATGTCACTGTTGATGGGTGAAAAGTGGCTACCATCCCATATGCCAAGGAAAGAGCCATTGCCATTGCTATTTCTTCCTGCAATCATCAATTGATTTGATCCCTCATCATAGTTGATGGCAGAAGTGGGTGTACCAAAGGCAGAAAAGGGGTTGGATGAGGTCCAAGGTGTATTATCACCACCGAGTTGAGCAATATTTGTCTGTTGTTGATTTACAGTTAATTCACCAATGGCTGTTATTTTTCCGTTTTGTATCACAATATCACTAATCGTGCCCTGAACACCTTGACTTGCTGGTATCCATTGTCGTGTTTCTAGTGAAAATGCACAGATGGCACCACAATTTAAAAATCCTGCATAGGCGAACTGGCCACCAACATACACGTATTGTCCATTGGGTTGAGTACGAATGACATTTACTCGTCCAGGGTTTTTATTCTCATCATAGATTCCATTGATGTTGACAATTCTTTGCTGGATAAGATCATAAGCCGCAAAACTAGTGACGTTTGTATTTTGGAAGGAGCCGTTGAAATAGCCACCCAAAAAGAGCTGATTGTTTCCAATGGCCAAAGATTGAATATCGCCTTGGATGTCTTCAAACAGGCCACGCCATGTGTTTTGACTATAGATTGCCAAATGGTATGTTTTTCCATCATTTAATTTAAACTGGCCGGCCAAAATCGTAACAATGGCGCCATTATCACTGGTATTTTTCCAAAACAAGCCTGTATTGACGACAGCTTCAGGATCAATGGCGGTGATGGGCGATAATAACGTGTCTTTGTTTCCATTCATAAATGATGCAACATCGTTAGCTCGGTAAGTTTGTGCGCTTTTGATTTGACCGTAATAAAAAGTGGTTTTGTCATCCAGTTGTGTCATGTTGGTAACTGATCCAATGATAAGGGATGTGGGATTGATCCAACTATTGTTTGTTCTGCTCCACATGGCGTTGTTATAGGATGAAATGGCTGAGGTGGTCGAGTTGACTGTGTTGAATAATCCGGATGCGTGGATAATCGAATCGCCATCTGAGGAAAATAATTTATCTACAGGAGCGTCGACACCCTATTTATGTATTATAAGTAATGGGTACATTTTTTTTTTAAAATACAAATAGTGAATAGATAGATGATAGTCTTACCTGATTCAATGCTGACCATGCATTAGATGTCACATCATACATACCAATATGATTCAACTGTGGTTGTGTGCCTACCACGGTGTTATTAAACTGTCCTGCAATGTAAAGATCTAAATGCTAAATGTAAGTATCATGTTATCATATCTATTTCTTGTCCTCCTCATACTTGAACCAACAAGAACAGAAGTGGATACATTTCCATTCACGCCAGCATCGGCCAAAGGCAATAAGCCTTGGTTATAAACAAAAGACACCAAGTTGCTGTAAGAACCATTTGTACTTTGGAACGAACCACCGATGAAAAGCTTATCTGCAGATGTTTGAATAGTTTTAACGACCGAATTCAAAGGCAGTTGTTCTACAAATATAAATGTAAATGCATGCTGTTGATACATGTAATATTTCTGATTTCTTACCAGAAAGAGGAATCCATGTATTATTTTTAGGATAATAGTCCAAAATGCTAGATAATGTCGTGCCGTTTGCTTTTCGAACAAATTCAATCGAGCTGCCAACGATGGCCGCATTGGCAGACGATGGTGCTGTAGCATTGGGAGAGATATGTAGGGTGATGGAAGGGTGAAAAGAGTCACTGGTTGCAGCAACAGTTCCTGAATAAATTAATGTTTTCTGATCATCTGTATTTTGCTGATCTAGAATCAATGAAGATTGATTGCCCGAAAGGAGATCAACAACAAGTTCGACTTGAGTGCGTTCGTTACATGTGCTGGTGCCGATACATCCAGGCGTGTTTACATAGACGTCGTATAATCCTTGTGCTGTGATATATCTAAATGTTGAAAAACGTTTTAAGTATGATGATAGTAGCAACCAAGGTTACCACTTACGGTTGATATGTAACAGATACATCTGCAGTTGCCAGCTCGGTAGCAGGTAAAGATGCAACCATGTAATTCTGATAAGCTTCATAAGAGTATACTTGAGTCCAGTTGCCAGTTGTTGTAGTCGTTGACGATGAAGTCTGCTGATTAGCTGAACAAGGCGATGTGGCGTTTGAAGTAGGTTGTGGTTGAAGTGCAATATCTGAGATGTAAAAAAAGAGCAATAAACAAATAAATAAATGAAATGATATGTTTCACTATATAATTAATATAATAAATATGTACCAGAATGAAATATCTCGACACCGCCTAAACCACCACCATTGCCGAACCAAGTATTGATATAGATTCTTATTCCTTGCGTAGATAGTGCATTGTTGACTGTAAAGTCTTGATATGAAATATTGGAATCATTTGACAAATAACATGTTTCGGTACAAGTAACCAGCTGGTTTGTTGCTGGATCTGTGTAAGACAATTCGAAATAATCATTTGAACCTAATGAAATGATGCTAATAATAAAAAAATAAATAACTAAACAAACATTTGGTTAAAATGTGTGTCTTTTACTTGAATTCGTTTGTGCCTCTGTTCTCAGTATGTGCATTTGATATTCTGAATACCGATGGTTGAATAGGCGAGTTAAAATTGGCTTCCCAGTAACCGGGAACGCCATCTTGTAGTAGCCAAGGTGATTGAGAGCATACTAGACTTGATGGATCAGTTCCATTTCCACTTAAAGCACCGTTACCGCCAGAAACTGTCTACAATAAATAAAATAAAGTAAAATAAATAAAAACTCATGGAAAAAAAGAAAGAGCATCTTACAGCTGAAGAAGTCAAATCAACAGATTGACTTGTATTCGTGTTTGTGTACTGACCATCACTTGTTGAATCAAAGTGACCGCCAAACAAGATCGAGTCGGTTGCGGCATTTTTAGTGATTGCATAAACAGGACCATTGAAGCCCTTCCAAGGCACTGGTAGCCATTGATTATTTTGCCACATTGCGACATGTCCGCCGCCAAAGTTATTCTCTGTTGTATTAGCAACTCCAACAGGCATTGTAAAATCGCCACCAGCATACACCGTTTGATTTGTAGTGTCACAATAAACAGATCGAACCGGGCCATTTAAGCCTTGGTTGAGTGTTAAAAGTGCACGTGTCTGTGTATCCAACTGAGCAATGTTATTAAATTCGGTATTATCGATCGTGTTGAAAGTGCCAGCTAAAATAAGCGTGTGTTCCGACAGGGCGCAAGAACTCTCAATCGTTCCTTGGACATCGCCTAATAAACGATATATTCCAGTCTCGCTATCTTTTAAAATCAATCCGGAAGTGGCGCTCTCAAACTGTTGCTCGTCTCTAACAGGTGAAAGTCCAGCATAATCACCAATGAAGCCAAGTTGCCCAATGGAATCAAGGTTAATTGAAGGCAAGTCGATCGAGACAACTGATGAAATGAAGAGGGTGCAAATAAAAAACACACATCTTACAAGTGACATCATGTTGTTATTGACTGAACAAGGGGAGGACTGTGTAGGGGTGAAGGGGGGGTTCTGACTATGTAACCGGGAAAGAAAGCAACAAGTAAAAAATAAATAAAAAAATAACAAGTAGAAAAAGAGAGAAATAAAAAGTAAATAAAAATATAATAAGTATAGTAATAACAAGTTATTAAAGGAGTTGGAGGAGTGTGAAACAAATAATAAGAAGCTTAAAATATTGGAAATGACAGTAAGATAATCAACTGTTGCTTCTTTTTTTATTTATTTACATTTATTTACTCCAAATGTTTATTATTTGCGCTACCAATAAAAGGAGGACATCTTGCTTCTTTATTGATTCATTTCAAATCGTGTTTTGATGTGATTTTTCGTTTATTTGGTCTAAAATATTACGTTTGTGAAACTCAGAATAATTGGTTCCTGACATTTCTGAGTACAATTTGAAAAGGGTACATTTTGGCTCCCGGTAAAATACGCCGGACAGAATAACATTGTAGAGTAAGTATGTCCGGTACGTCCGGTGAGTTCGGTAATAAATCACCTGACTAAAAAATTACCATAAAAAAAATTGCCATAAAAATATTGGCACCATCAGAGGAGCCAAGGAACAGTTGGCAAAATTTGAATTAAGCAACCACATTAAGGAGCCTTCTCAGATTTAAGATAAATTATCATGTATATTCGTTTATTTGTATATTTCAAAAATAAAGTAAAGTAAAATAAAAATACAAAATTAAAGCTTTGAATAAGTCTTTTTATAAGTTGCAACAGCATCATCAAATTGGGATTTTGCTTGTTCCAAAACCTGTGGGACTTGGCTAATCACATATCCATCTACCTTTTCACTTTCGCAAGATTCTAGTTAAAAAGTAAAAAAAAATTAATAGGATGGTACTAAGATAAGTACAAATATAGATATATATATACCTGGCATTTCAGGACTTGATTGAATATGAACACCATCAGGTAAGATAGTTAAAGTTTGTCCTATATTTCCTCTGTCAGTCGGATATATATTTTTCTCTCTGTTTTTTATTGCTTGGCTTTACCAAATAAAGACTCATCTGTACAACATGTCAAGAATGCCTCAACAACACCTTCCATTGTGGCCTTTGGAGAGATGTCAATGTACTTTTCAAAGAATTCATTCGTTGAAGTTTCAGACTTTACAATATCGGTTACTTTGTTTGAAAGAAAATCATTAAAACCTCATTTTTATCTAGCAAGTTTATTTTATACTTACAGACCCAGAAAGGACAAACTAATTTCGAAAGTATAAAAAAAAAACAATGATTAAACAATTGGGGTCTAAAAATGAGGCAACGTTAAAATATATATACGGCACTTACTAGCATTTGTTCGAATGTTGGCAATGTGATAAAGTAAATCCATGGATCTGGTCCAGCCAACAACACCATGTTTACTAGCACAATAAGCACCAAATGAACTTTATAGAAAAGTAAAAGTCAATAACTTTTACTCTATCCTATCTCTCTCCCTCCCTCTCCTATTTTTATTTACCCGTTGGCCATAAATCCTGCCATAGAAGCAGTGTTGATAATCACACCTCCTCCACGCTGAGCCATATGCATGGCAGCAACCTTGTTTCCTTTAATTACACCACCCAAATTGACTTCTTGACACACCATGTCGGCATCATCTAATATACGTATAAGAACACTTGATTAAAACGTGATTAAAGAAAAAAATGATTTTATAGCGACATTTACCATTAAGAGGGGTAAACAAAATGTTGGGTGAACTAATACCAGCATTCAAGAAAGCAATCTAGGCATTATTGCATGCATCAGTATTGCATAAAATAAACATGGATGATTAAATCATTATTAAACTTACATCAACGCCTCCAAATTCCTTTTCAGCAGTTTGAAACAAGTTGACCAAGTCCTTGTACTTTGTAACATCCGTATGACAATAGACAGCTACCTTTCCGCTAATAATGGTACTTTGAGTATGTGTTATATTATCTATATTATTTCTTATATTACTTTTTGTTGAGACTGGCAGCAGCTGCATTTCCTTCTGAATCCAAAATATCACCCAAAACCACCTTTGCCCCTCTTTCAACAAGTGCTTGGGCATATGCCAATCCAATACCACGGCTACCACCAGTAATAACAGCAACCTTTGATTTTAAGATTTGTTGATCGATGGTCATATTTGTTTAAAATATAGAAATAATTGTAAAAATAATAAAGTATATTAGTTGGAAAAAGTCGCTCTTAAATATGACAGGTTTATTAGCATTAATATTCTAAATTTGGTTAATAAACTATTTTTTGACCTGAGAACTATTTTACCAAAGTAGATATCACACAATGTTCAACCTAAAAAAAGTAAAAACACTGACTGCCGGTTTGTGCATCATTTTTTTTACCTACTTTTGGGTTTGGAACTTCAAAATTCTTTAGTGATGCTGCAAAGTAGAATTTATTTTCCAAACTATATGGAAGTTGATACTGACAGAAAAATCTCCTCCAAGATCATCTCCTTTTCTCTGTCTGACAGATATTCTGAGATCATCATAGCCTCTACATCGTCGTTGTCGTCGTTTAGCAATAGGTTGAACAAAAAAGCATTTGAATAATCTGTATTATTGATGTCAAAGTTATTGAATGCATTCCATATTTGAAGCTTTTATTAATCAATAATATTTTTTTTTTATCTAGAATTGGGTGAAATTGACCGAGAGGTTATTTTGAGACAAGTGTTTCACTAAAATCATTAGAAAAACGAATAAATGATATTTTACAATACTTTTTGGCTTAACAATAAACTACAAACCAACGCAACAAAATGGAAGCATTCAATAACTTGACATCAATAATACAGATTATTCAAATGCTTTTTTGTCCAACCTATTGCTAAACGACGACAACGACGATGTAGAGGCTATGATGATCTCAGAATATCTGTCAGACAAAGAAAAGGAGATGATCCTCGAAAAGATTTTTCTGTCATTATCAATTTCCATATAGTTTGAAAAATAAATTCTACTTTGCAGCATCACTAAAGAATTTTGAAGTTCCAAACCCAAAAGTAGATAAAAAAAAATGATGCCCAAATCGAGAGTCAGTGTTTTTTACTTTTTTTTTTTTTTGTATTTTGGTGGTCATGTCTATGCAACATTCACTTATTGAACCGAACAAGAAATATTGGATATCGAACAAGTCATTGTGTAAGTCCCTTTTTACTCCATTTGGAATAACTGATATTAAACGGCCTGAGCTTTCAGAAATTGACATAACTTTGCTGCCAAGGATATAAAAAAAAAGGACCAGACCCATTGGTGTGTAACCCGTTTCCTTTATTAGGACTTTATAAAAGTCCACTTTATTTCTAATATTTTTTTTTCTACAATATATTTTCTCGAAAAATAAATAAATCAATTATGACTAAGCCTACTGTCGCAATCATAGGAACAGGGTATGGATGATGATTTAACTAATATGCTCTTAATTAAACTTATATTATATACAGATTCAGTGGATTGGGAACTGCTATTCAACTCAAGAAGCAATTGAACATTGACGCCGACTTGTTTGAAATTACCAAGGATATTGGAGGCACATGGAACTATAATACATATCCAGGAGGTAATGATTTGAATAAGATTTTTGAACGTGTGAAATAAACTGAACTGTGAATGTTAATGGTCACGTTTATAGCTGCTTGTGATATCCCTTCACATTTGTATTCATTTAGTTTTGAGTTGAATCCAAGTAAGTTAATGATGATGAATAAAGAAGAGGACATTATAGTAAACAGTGCTTTAGATTGGAGTATGGAATTCAGTAAACAAAAGGAAATCCATGAATACATGAAAGGGGTTGCTAGAAAATATCATCTTTATGAAAGAACACAATTTGAAACAGAGGTGATTCGTTCAACCTGGTCGGGGGATATGAGAAAATGGGAGGTTGAATTGAATCAATACATGGTGAAAGATAAGGAGAACGAGGTTAGATACTATGATTTCATGTAAGAATCGAAAGAGGGACAATGAAACATTTTTACATTTTGTTCTAACTCAAACATATGTGTTATAAATGTAGTTTTTGCGGTGTTGGAGGTTTGATAATCCCTTATATTCCTAAAGAATACACATCGTTTGAAGGCAAGCTACTCCATTCAGCTGAATGGGATAATTCTTACGATTATAATGGTAAGCGTATAGCCATCATTGGTAATGGTGCAAGGTATGTCTTTTTTTCATTTATGATGATGACTTGTCCTCTATATTAAAGTATTTTTTAAATAGTGCTGTTCAAATCATTCCTAATTTAGCACCATCCGTCCAACACCTCCACAGCTTCCAACGGACACCATCTTGGGTCGCTCCACGTGAGGCTAAAACTTACTCAACGTTTAACAGAGCAATATTTTACTATTTTCCATTCATTATGTATCTATATCGTCTCTATCTTTTCTTCATCAGAGACATGAGCTTTAGCATGTGGAAGAAGCCCAGTTCTCGTTTTGCTGTCCTTGCCAGACAACAGGTCATCAAATTTATGAAGCACTCGCTAAGCACAAATGGTAGAGATGATTTGGCCGAAACCTTGATTCCAAACTTCCCGGTGGGATGTAAACGCATCACCCCTTCACCCAACTATTTGCCTGCACTCTGTCGATCAAATGTAACCGTAAATAGATCTCCTATTGTTAAGGTTCAAGGAAAAACAATCACCGCTGAAGATGGATCAGAAACCGAAGTTGACGTTTTGATTCTTGCCACAGGTTTCAATGTAGCACAGACTTTTGGTAGTTTCCAAAGTAAGTTTTAGTCCATAGTTTATTTCGCACACGTAGGCTGATCAATATATAATAGTCTATGGTCGTGATGGTGTCAACTTGAATGACCTTTGGGATACCCAAACTCCAAAAACATACAAAACTGTTGTAGCGAATGGCTTTCCAAACTTATTCATCATGCTTGGCCCTGGTTCAGGGCTTGGGTAATTATGATAAAAATATATAGTAAATCATATAACTTACATTTACTTGTTTTTAAAACAGACACAACTCTATTGTCACTATTATTGAATGGTACGTTAAATATTCCAAGTATAAACAAATCATTTCATTTATTAACATCAAATATGTATATATAGTCAAGTGCAATTTTCTATTAATGCCATGAAATATATGGCAAAACACAACTATTCTAGTCTTGAACCTTCGGAAAAAGCACAAGAGCATTATTCTTCAGAAATCCAAAAAAAGTTTGAAGGCACTGTATGGAAGAGTGGCTGTGACTCTTGGTACATCAACAAATTTGGTGACATTGGTTCTCTTTGGCCAAGAACTGTTACTTCATATTGGTGGACTTTGAGAAATACCAATTATGCTAAGGACTTTATTGGAAACTAAATTATGAAGAATAAATAATAAAACAAATGTAAAAATATGATTTTTTGTGCATGTTGTTTTAATATATATTTATTATATATAATGATATAGCTCATTGTTGAGTG
>VCJM01000073.1:0-13653 GCA_024139495.1 Backusella sp. ASU-2019c | reverse complement strand
CGGTAGTAAGAGAGAAGCGCATCTTTTAGTAGGATTGGGTTTCTTGGTTTAGTCTGAACTCAGTTGATAATTTTTTCTTGGAGACCGACAGATTCAAAGCTATTTATATGATTTTCTATTTTTTGCTCTTTGATGGCTGTGTATTTGTCTTTTGTATATAAATCAATAAAAATTGTGGATTTAGGTGAGTGGGTTGGACAAACTTACCTTGTGTATCCCATACTGATATTCGACTGCTCCCCATTTCAAAAAAAAAAATATGGATTACAAAATTTTACCGTTGATTGTTGCACAGACATTATATGATGAATAATAGATTAAAAGTGCAGAAATATCCTCTTGTAGACGATTAACTTACGAGCTCCAATCAAAGCATATCACACATTAATGAAGTAAATATATTCACAAACCTTAGAGACTGTACTATATCTTTACAAATATAAAATAATTGTACTTTATTGTTAGTTGAAGCATTTTAATTGAAAAATAAGGCTGTGCTTATATACATCTAACCTGTATTGTAACAAAAGACCAATACCTAATTGTTACATAGTGAAGATAGCTTTCATTTTCCTTCTGGTCCCACAAAAGACGCCTCAAATACTTTTAATGGCTGAATGGGAAGCAATGCCAAGTGGAAAAAATGTGCAACATCCGATCGACCGATATATTAAACAAAATGAAGTGTATCTTCAGTTGTATTCTAATTATAGCACAGAAAAATAATCGTACCAAATGATATTTCTAATTTGTGATTATTACAGTGACCACAGTGACCTTTAACCCTGAGCTTCTATTCATTCAAATTATTGTTAAATATGAAAATTGTTCTTTAATAGGCGACACAGGCCGTTATCTCTTCATCCATTTCATATAACATGTTTTTTATGCTGGAATTGGTTTTTTTTTTAAAAGTCAAACTATATTTCATGGCATTTTATTTATTCAAAACCATCTAAATACTTTTAAAAGTTCTTGAATTTGATATACCTTCAAATATATAGATTAAATAAAAGCTATTGGTCAGAGTTCTGAAAAAGTGTTATTTAAACATATTTAAAGCTTGAAGTGTCCAATTATGACTCTCAAGGAAATTATGCCCTTTCAATGTATTTAAAGGCTTTTGAATGAAAGACCGATTTCAGGATGACTATTAATGATAATAAACAACTATATCCTTTATTGAATTACAAGTCAAAGTCATGAATGGGGTAGTTACAAAGTCATCATAAGGTATGGTTCTAACATTAGCATGCGGTGTAGCATCATGTTCTTGGGGGTCAACGTACGCGATCCTTCTATTCTTGGTGGTGTGCCAGCATTTCCTATCATTATTTAACGTTTTCACCAAAATGCTATGACGATTCGGAGGAAAGTAATCCAATAGTTCAAAGTAGTTCAAGTCAGCCATCGGCAAAACAAAGCATCTTCTGTAGAGTTGACAATTATCTAATTTGAGGGCGTTTAATCTGTGAAAATGATCGGATATAAAAACATCCATAGTTTCTGGAAGATATAGCCTGCTAAAAGAGAGTGATTTTATAAACGAGGTGTGGTGAATGGCATGGTCAATTTCCAATTTGCCATTTTCAATGGAGAGTGACTCTACCGTATCAGAGCATGCTTGTAATAGAACATCAAATTGGATGATGGTATCATAGACACAGTTCACCTTTAATTCTTTTAATTGCACCATCCCTTTTAACCAACCAAAACCGGTATAGCCTATTCCATGATTTGTTAATACAAGCGTGCGAATATGTTTGATTTGTCTTGATTGTTTAAATCCTTCAAGTGTCTCTCTTAAAGTCGACTCTTCCAAATAAATTCCGTCTAAATGACACCCAACCCCATCCAATATTTGATATATGTTTGCTGGTAATCCATTCGAATCAATGCTGATAGATTTTAACCCAGAGCCCAACGCCATAAATAAAGGGATCCAACCATTTCTACATAGCATTCTCATTTCCTCTTCTCTGAAATCAAAACAGGCCGAACTGTACGAGAGTTCCTTTAGATTTGTGTATTTTTCACTGGCATATTGGAGAAGAGCTATCTGCGTTTGAATAAAAAATACATCCAATGATTCCACTTTTAATACCCTTAATGAAGCCGCTGGCAGAACCATGGTCGATGCTCTACCCCCTCGAAGCTGAGGTGCTTGGAGCCAGAGCGATTGGAGATAAGGTAGACTTGTATGGAGTGACTCAAGGTCGTCAATGGTAGCACGAAGGTTTGCTATTTTTAATTTTTCCAAATATGGTGCACTTGCTAATAGAGGAATGAACTCTCTATCTGAGAGTGTAATATCAACTGAAAGTTCTTTTAAACGATGACATAGTCCAGACGTGAGGAGTTGAGTAGCGAGATGTGAACTTGTATACTCCGTGAAGCAATGGATATGCCTATTCCAAGAACCCGTGTTGACCATTTCCAGTTTGTGTTTGTTTCTATAATGATAAAGATAAAACGTCCGTATTTTGGGGAACAAAACAGGTATCAAGGACATGTCGAAGCTTTCGTCAATCGATAAATTCAATATCAAGCATTCTATTTTGGCACCCTTTTCCGGTTCTTTTTTAACTCGCTCGACAAGGTTGTTTAATCCATTCATACTAAATATCCGCACCGTGCGAAAAAGATTCGAGGTAGTCAGCGTTTGTGCCCAGAACCAACACACACGAACACATTCCAGATTCTGTTCCTGTCCTAAAAGAGAAAATATCTGGTAAAGAATTTCACTTGGTAGTTTGTTCATGAAAGAGAAGTGAATTTATTTATTTTTTTCATGAGAAAATATAAATAAATTAAAAGAATGACTTGTTGTTAAGCGTAACACCAAGAAACGACAAGAATTATCATGCAACTAAACATACTCCAACTTTATTGAGTGATCAATTCATCATTTAATTGGCTGGTCTTTTAGGATATGTTTTAAGTTGGAACCAAAACGAAGCATTGCTATCAACCCTGAATCATATATACATAATAATGTGGGTAAAGATCAAAAATAAACGGCTGTTTTATCTCTTTTTCTATTTATATGCTAATGATGATGAATCTTGAATCGAGAATAGATTAAAATGTAATGATATCAAAAAAGTAATTGTAAAGGCTCACTATTTATCCCTGATTATATTGTTGATACGGATTTTTGATTGACACGATAGTGCGTTTTTCACTTACCTGTTTTAATAATAAATTCCTTTTTGAAGTCGATAGAACATTTAATCAAAACTTGGTTCCCCATGTACTTCGTCTCACTAAAAAAAAACCTTATTAACAAACCCTAATCTCAAGCACTTCAAAGCATATTACCGGAGACATGCTCAGTTACAGACATCAGATTAAAAATAGCTTTTGTTTACCATTACTTTAAACTAGCACTCAAAGCGACTCTCCGTGTGCGATTCTGCTTTGTATGTTGATATATATAAAAAAAAAAAAGTAATCATGTCTGCTCTTTTTTTGTCTGGGAATTAAATTTTCTCTAGTGACATACCAGAGGACGACTACACCTGATCAGAAAGAGAGGTGTTAATATCTTCCATATTAGAAAAAATATATGTACTCGAATAAAATAATGCAGGTAATTAATTCCTTCCAGAGAAAGCCCACTCCATATTTAAAAATCATGTAACTTGAAGTACAGATCCAACTACCAAACACGGTTCGCTGCGGTACAATTTATTTCACACGGTGCGCATATTGACGATAGAAAAGATACAAAGGGAACTAATATTCAGAAATCCGATGGATCTTGAAGACAAATCTTGATTCACTGATACAAAACGGAACGTATAGCTAAAGATACACTTTGGCGAAGCACCTGGTCTTTATCATTTTGCCATGTCATCATAAAAAAAAAAAAGAAGATTGTTATTTTGATGTTTACAAAGCAAATATTACAGGTTTATTAGGCTACAATAATTTATATAGATTACAATATTAATAACGGAGGGGGCTTTTTTTTAAATACAAGAGTGAGGAGGAAGACAGGAAACAGAGGAAAAAACCAGTTTCAAAACAATAAATTTATCGTTTATCAATCATCACCAGATTTCTAACCGAGTTGCAGACCAGCGTCATAAACCGTGCGGCCTCTACTTTATTGTAGGGCAGGCATTGGATGGCAGGGTGCACAGGAGCATCGCGAATATCAAAAAGCTCCTTGTGGTCCTCATACGCGATGATCTTATGCTTTGCTGTATACCAGCATCTTTTACCATCGTTTAATGTTTGTACCAAAATATTATTGCAATATGGCGGGAATGTATCCATGACCTCAAAATGATCCAACTTTGTCATTGGCAAAACAAACGACTTTTTGTAAGAACCACAATGATCTAGTTTTAACGTATTGAGTTTTGGAAAATGCTGAGAAAGAAAGGCATCGATTTTTTTGGGTAGATCGACCAGACAAAAGGATAGCTCCTTGACATGAAATAGCTGGTGTGTCCAAAGATTGAATTCAAGCTTTCCACTCTCGATGGCAAGCGACTCTAGTGTAGTGGGACAGCTTTCAAGGAGGTCATTTAAATGGACAACATTACCATGCAGGCATATCAGCTTGAGTCGCTTGAGCTGGGATAGTTCCGTCAACCAACCAAAGTCTCCGAACCCCTTCCCCTCATCCATCAGTACCAAACTTTGGATACACTTGCTTTGTCTTGATTTCCCAAAGGACGTTAATGTTGTACGCAGACTGGCTTCATCGAGCTGGATATTTTCAATCTGACAACCTGCCTCATCCAAAAGCGCAAACAGATCTGCAGGCACGCCTTGAGGATCAATACGCAAGGTCTTTAAACGAGGACCAAGGACCTGAAACAACGGGATCCAGCCATCTGCATAAAGCATATCCGCCTCCTCTCTTTTATAATGGTAAAACTCCTCTGTGATGGTCAGCTCCGAGAGGTTGATGTATTTCTGGCCAATGTACTGCAAGAGTGTCTTTCGTGTCGACTTTTCAAAGATTTCTGAAAAGTTCATCCTCAGCGCCGTCACAGAGGGGGCTGGCTGGATGTTGGTCGGGAGTCTGGTACGATTGAGCTCGCAGTATCGGAAAATCATGGTTTGGAGACGAGGCAGGTTTCTGTGCAGCACCTCAAGGTCGTCAATGGTGAGAAACACATTGGTCATTCTCAATTCTGTCAGTGATGGGGCATTGACCAGCAATGGAATGATGTCGGCATCCCAGAATTCGACATTAATGGAGAGTTTTTTGAGATTAGAGCACATGCTCGATGCAAGTAACTGTTCTGCCAAGTGAAGTCCCGAGTACTCGCCCATGGTCTCCATGTATCTGTACCAAGGCTGCACATTCATGGTTCTTAGGCTGTTTCTGTTTTCGCATTGATAGAGATAAAACACTCGGACGTTTGGAAAGAGGATTGGAATAACAGACATGTCAAAGTTTTCTTTGATGGATAGGTTTAGGACCAAACGATGGACCTTTGCGCCCTGCTCAGGCTCCTTTTGGACCTTATCGACAAGTTTGTGTAGACCGCTCATGGAAGACATACGAACGGTGTGAAATAAGCTGGATGTGGTGATAACGTGTGCCCACTTTCGACAAACGAGCATGCATTCTACTTTTTGCTGTTGATCGAAAAGAAGGAATATTTGGTGCAATATTTCGGATGGTAGATGTTGTTGCATCGGAATAGAGAAAGTTGGTTTATTGAATGAAAAGGGATAAAAAGGAGCCTTTTTTTTCTTGCAATCACATTGTTCAACAATTTAAATACTCTACTTTGTAGTTTTAGATTTCCCCTGTGTCACCATGACGGGGTTATCAGATTGTTTTGTTGTAAGGGAACTGGAGATTGGAGATTCACCCGGGGGTATATTTAATCTTGCTAGTGGTTAGTGGCCATGCTATTTGCACTTCCGACTTGTTACGAAATAGTGATTCTCATCATGAATTGAAAAGATATGATTTTAATGGGATATAAAAAGGAATAAGGTGTACGTATACAACTAAATGAACAAATGGGAGTATGTAACTAAAGAAAAGAAAACATTATCGCCATCATTATGTTTAATAAGAGCCAATCTCATCTAGAGGATGCGGAATCTCTTATCAGATTTAAAATGGCCAATCACAAGACTTACTATATATAGAATTAAGCTTTAAATTGAAAATGTGCATTCATGAGAGTTATCAGATCTTTTTTTTTTTGAGTTCCGCTATTAAAAAAGAGATTTCCTCTTAGGAAGTGAATGAAAGCATGCTTAAGTATATCTTATTTCATGATACAGACATCCATAACATAATAACCCAAATGTATTGCTTTTATATGAACTCGCCTTGGTATGGTGATATGTGCCTTCCCCAGATGAATGGGTAAATGTAGATTATCTGGGATCATCCCCACTTTATGAATTTTTGAACTCTGTCCACATATTCTTATTGGCTAATATAGATGAACCGGAGCAATTAACAGATTGCTACACTGATTGATTGGTGCATTATACTTGGTCATCAGCATCATTATTAAACAATAGAATGTACGCAATCGTTTTATATTGGCATGCAATGTTTTAATTCAAAATTATATACAAAAATAGCAAGAAAAAAGAAAAAAAAATTAAGCAATCAGTTCAGCTCTCTGCATATCCTCTTCCTCTCCTTGCAACTCGCTCATTTGTCTTGCAACCTAATACAACAATGAGTAAACGTACGAAACCTTGTATTCCTGATCCTACCTCTTCTAATTCTTCTAATTCCCATCCGGTTTCTTCTTTATCAACAACAAAATGATGAAGTTCATGAGCCAAAGTACGAAGAACGCCCTCACTACATTAAGAATAAATAAACGGTTCGCCCATCTTTAGGGAAATCACTCTTGATAATAATAAAAATCTTACCTTGCATGCTGTATCCATACACAATAGTCATCCAAATAGACCTTGCTGTAAACATAGTAAACATCATGATGATCAAACAGATCCTTCATCTCCAAAAGAGCCTTGAGAATAGCTCGTTTACCAAGTTTAATCAAGATGTAGACATCCTGCATGACTTTCTCGCATAGTTCAAAGTTGCGATAGAGTGGGTATGTTAATGCACGTCTAAAAGATGACACCATGACTTCTTTTAAGGTATTGTGTTGCTATTTTATTTTATAAAGTTAGTTTAAACGAATGAAGCAATGATAAGATAACTTACTTCTAATGAGGAGAGCATGGGACTGATTTTACCGATACACCAAACGGATTCTACATTGTTTTCGCCTTCTGTGAGGCGATAATTATAACTGTACGCAAACATCAGATCGACCAAACCAAGATAGGTTGATTTTTCATTCGACAGCAAGTCTATTTGACGTATACTGGTTAATTACCATTTATGGGGCGTGTTTTTACTTTGGCACTTACACTCTTTTCTAGGTAAATTAAGCATGAATTCGTTATCTTTGGATGTAAACTTTAGCAATGATTCCTGTGTGTCTTCTATCTTTAAGCCATCCATATCAATATCATTCGATGCATCGCTTGGTGTGACTTCCTGTATAAGTGGTTCTGTAATCCAAGCATCATTAGTAAAGTTGACATTACGCTAAAATCCTTTTATTGGCTTACTCTTTTCTTGAGCTGCTTTTGCATTCTTTTGTATTCTCTTTAATTCTTTAGCGTAAACACTCTTAAACTTCATCAGCTCCTTGATTTCCTCATTGTTGATATAATCCATACAGTAATGGTCCTCATCAAAACAGCCGTTTTCCTTTTCCAAACGTTCATCATGTCGTGTCTCCAATGTGGACTGCTCGATATTTCCAAGCTCGTTGATTTCATTCATGGTCTCCTGAACATGTCTAAAGTATCCCGTGTATTGATTATTAAACCCATAGTGTGCTGCCAACTGGAGATCGGGAGCAGTGGGCACTTGTTGGGGTATCTCCCAATTGAAATCAATGGCTTCTTGAAGCTCGTTCTTTTCCTCCTCTTCCATTTCCATGTCTGTTCCTCCAATCACCTCAATAAGTGGCTTTTTGTCGCTCTTGTCTTTGTCTGTTTCGCCTTTTCGGGCCAACAGTTTTGAAAGCATGTCGAGATCGGGGAAATGTTGGCCTTTTGTTACCTTTGAGATTTTGACGGTGAATTGACCTGGGGAAGGATCGTACACTGTGTTGAAATGCTCGTCCTCAATAATATTACCAGGGAAATGAATTCTGTACACTATGTTATTAGATTGCGTTTTTCCTTTTCTGTTTACACATTACCTGAGGAAATAAGGACGCAAGTAGAAACGGAATTCAGTGTCGTCTATGTGGAGATCAACGTCTTGAGCCTACGTGTTGTATATGTGTGAGCCAATGGTATAAAGTAGAGTTAACAAAGAAAGTGCTTACTCTAACATAAGGAGCATCGATCGTTATTGTAACAGAGTCACTATCCTGTTCAACTTTAAAGGTAGGTGTAAGCATATCAAACAAGTAAAAAAGAGAAAGAGACAATTTTTTCTTTATACATGAAAAATTTTTTTTATTCTTTCTGACATGAAAAAACGGCAAAAAATAGAGCCAATGAAAATGAATGGTTTAATCAAGCTTTCTCATCTCAAAGATATTGGACATTAAATAGGTAGCAGTCATGTCTTCTTCTTCTTCCTTGTCTTGCTCATCTGTTTGCTCCTCCTCGTCTTGTTCTTCTTGTTCATAATCGGCATATCTTCTGCCTCGATGCCAGTTATTTCGCTTCTTTTTCTTTCTAATGTCAAATTTACCGCCCTTTGTAGATGCTTTGCCAAAGCCCTTTTCGAATTCAACCATCACCGCCTCTGCTTGAGTGTCGATTTGTTTTAGCAAGACATGTTTCCAATCAGATATTTCGGGTGTGTATGTTGATGTAAGCTCAAGGATCTATTTATTTATTTATTTATTTCATGCCTAAGTAAACAACCCTCGCTCTAGAATGCCTGTGATATATTACCTTTATTGCTAAGCGGTCATTGGGCTGAGGTGGGCTATCGTTGAAGTTGAGAACAGCAAGGGTATCATAATCAATGTCTACTTGTTTTGTTGTTGCTGTTGTTGCCTGGTTTTCTTCCTCGTCTTTTTGACTGTCTTGGTCTTTTGCCCCCTCTTCTTGTCCATCCTCCTCTTCTTGTTCATCATCCTCTTCCGTGTCGTCCTCTGATTCTTCCGAGTCATCTCCTGATTCATATTCTAGCTCCTCCTCTTCCGAGTCTTCCGAGTCTTCCTCTTCTTTGTCTTCTTCTACTTGCTCCATATTGACGTCTTCGTCCTTTTCTTCTTCTTCCTGTTCATCGATAGGCTGTGTGTCCTTGTTGTTATTCAGCTCGTCTTGGCATTCTTCTTGAATCTCGCCATTTTGCATAGTTGAATCGTGAGGTTCAGAATAGGACTCGACATGCTGTTGTGCATAAAATAGCTGAGGTACTCTGTGAACAGGATATTCTCTTGGTGTGAAATTGCGATTTTTATTCTTCTTTCTTGGTTTAAAGTTGGGGGCGCATTCGATGCTGGTGACCAGCGCACGGCCATAAGGATTGTAATCCACCATTTCATTGTCATATCGTTGCTCTTCTACAGTCAAGTCCACTTCATCATTCATTGGTTCTTCTTGTTGTTCATTCTCGTCGAATTCTGGCTGTTCGCTATTATTTTTGGATTCACGACACTTTTCCCTCAATATTTTTCGTCGTAAATTTCTGGTTTGTGTTCTGGTCAACAGTTTTACTTGCACTGGTTTTCCCTTCTTTTTCGCTTTATCCTTTGCTTTTTCTTCCTTCTTCTTTGCCTTCTTCTTCAGTTCTTGTTCCTTTTTCTCTTCCTTCTTCTTCTTCTTCTTGTTCAATTCTCTTTCCTTCTTCATCTTCTTCTCTTCTTCCTCCTTCTTCTTTTTTAATTCAGCCTGCTTTAATTCCTTCTTGTCGGCCTTTTTCGATGCCTTCTTGTCAGCCTTCTTGCCATGCTTTTTTGATGCGCCCTTTTTATCAGTCGCCTTGTGCTTTGAGGTCTTGACAACTTTTTTTGGTTTATCTTTTAGTTTTTCGGTATGAGCGGTTTTCTTCTTCTTTGAAAGTGGTGCTTCCTTCTCTTCAGCAACTAGAAAAGACATTATTATTCAACACATTGATATGACACGCTTTCGTGTATGTATTTACCTATCGAAGCCTTTCGTTTCTTTCCGACTAGACGAACGCTACAAAGGCAAATGGTTAATGTCAAGCTATTCTTGGAAGTTTTTCTCTGCACCCACCTCAAAGTGTCATTGTCACGTAAAACGCCTTCTATCTTTGAACCTTTCAGAAGCTCATAGTCGTCCATTTCAAGCATAAACTCGTCCGGTTTGCAAGGAAGAGATAAGTCAGCAACAAGCTCTTTCTTCAAATCTGATATCGTGACTAGTTTTTTGCTGTCAGAGAGTGAATACCAGCATTTCAACGGTAGCTCTTTGGAGGTGGACAAAAGTTTGATTCTCTTCATTGTTACAAGTACACCACAAAGAATGGATAATCAAATAACAAGGGAAAAAAAATTGTTTAAAAAATAATTTGGAATCGAAAAATGGTCACAAAACACTAAAAAACCTGGATAACTTGACCCCGTTGCTCTCCAAAACCCCATGAAGCAAAAAGTCTCTCTATTGCTTTTCGCTTTAATCACTTCAAGATGCACAACAAGCGACAAAATTTCATAACTGAAATGCATGATAAGAAATAAGATGAAAGAAGATTGGTCGTCACATATCATAAAGCAATTTAAAGACCCTGATTTTTCGTTAAAATGAAATTTATTAAAATCATAAAATTAAAGTGTATTTATAAATATATATATCTAAGAGAGCCAAATAATTTAGCTGGATGCGCTAAGTGCTGCCTGAGCACCATTGAATGAATCCATAACACGAGCATAGCTAGGAAGACGCTTGGCAAACATGTTGGCCAAACCCTCCAAATCCTTACGCCAATCACGAGCCAATTCACAAGCAACAGAGAAATAGTTCAACAATTGGATACCGTTCTGTTGCATTCTGAACCAAGAAGCTAAACGGACGGGCTCATTGAAGGTACCAGAGGCATCGGTAACAACAAAGACTTCAAAACCAGCCTTCTTGGCAGAGAGGGAAACAAAAGAGACACAGACATCGGTAACAATACCAGAGATGATCAATTGCTTCTTACCAGTCTTACGAACAGCCTCAACAAAACCTTCGTGATCCCAGGCGTTGATCTGACCAGGACGGGCAATGTAAGGAGCATCAGGGAACATTTCCTTGATTTGTGGCAACAATGGACCGTTGGGACCGTCTTCACGACTGGTGGTGATAATGGCAGGCAAATCAAAGTACTTTGTAAGCTCGGCTACACCCATAACCTGGTTAAGATAGTAGTCAGGATCATAATCGCGAATAAGATTGAAGAGACCAGTTTGATGATCGATGAAAAGGACAACCGAGTTGTTGACATCAAGTCTGTTGTAAAGATCAGCAGAGACTGAAGAGACAATGGTAGCAACACCAAGTAAAGCAGCAGTGAAAGAGAAGCGCATTTTTTGAGTAGATGGTTCGAGTTGTTTTTATTTTTCTGACAGAAACAAAATGGGATTGGTATTTATACTATTTTACCTTTCTTTCAATTTTATGGCTGTGTTTTGGCATGACGGATGAATATAGAGAATTATTAAAATTTACAAGTAAGGCAAGTGTTACTTTTTTTTTTTCTCAGATTTCAACGTTTCCAAGATGATGGAGAACAAGACGTTACTTTACTAGACTTTTTTTAAGTTGCACAAACGTCTGGTCACCTGAAACAGATGACAACTTGGTAAAATATGGATAGAAAAAAGAAATGCAAACTATAAATGCAAAAACGATTGAATGAATAACGTAATTTAGTGCGTAATAAAAAAAATACTTTTACAAACATATTCTTGTTGATACTCTACTTTTTCTTATTCAAAAGAAAACAATTTTTAAAAGAATACCAAAATAAGGCTGTGCTGATGTTTAAGTGCTTTGGAAAATCAAATCGTGATTGTATTTCGGAAGCTTCTTTTTTTTTTTTTTTCATCTCCTCCCTAGTGTATACTTTAACGCCTCAAAATTTGCATAAACTTTATCACTTTTTTTTTTCTCCCTTCTCCAGTCATGTTCCTTCGTTTTTACATTCATAATTTGACTCTCAAATAAATATAACTCTAAACCCTTTCTCTTCTATCATTTACTTTCAAAGAAAAAATAGACTACAAACATGAAATTAAATGCAGATGAGCGTAAAGATAAAAGAGATTTGAATTGTCTTTAGACCTTAAGCTTGTGTAAATCATTTCGCCATCATTTGCTTTCACTAATCCAGTGCCACCGTCGGAGAAATTATCCACTTTCCTTTTTTAAATCTCCGTTTCTTGTTCCTGACTCAAGTGATACGAATAACTAATTAAAAGGAGGCTTTTGCTGTCATTATCGTCTCGATCAAAAGATATATATTTGTGGGAGATGATATAAAACAAGTAGAGTAGTAAACGTTCAGTATGATTATTCGTGAGGAAAACATGAAATGCTGGTTGAGCAGAGAGTATACTTCCAGTTATCAGATTCATAACGAGTATCTTGACGTCTTATCATTCATGATTCCTTTAAAATGTCATCTCACCAATTCATAAAATGGGGAAAGTATGTTTGATCAGATTTTAAAACAATACATTGTTTATTTTTGCATTTAATAAAAGTTTTAAATGCATCAACTTTGCTGCAAATGATCAGATATATTTCTATACTTTGATCTCTATTTTTCTTTGTACACAAGGCCACAAAATACATGCGTGCTTATTAAAAACTTATTAAGCGTATGACTGCCATTGAGCATTGATTACAAATATGTCGGCATATTAATTCAGTTAAGGGTTTATGTTGTCTTGAAGGTGATGACTGAAATCTCTTCTAGAATGCGATGGGCAGTTATTTGTGGTTTTTTTTTTTTAAAAAGTATTAAAATGGTGCATCAAACTAAAAACGGAATTTCATAAAAGTATAAAGCACATCCAACAGAGACTACATTTCTTATATTGACAATGGATATCTCAAAACTTATATTCAAGAACCAAAAGTAGTGCCAAAAGTGAGTTAGATCGTAATTAGATTCAAGATTTGAGGCGTTCTGTGTGGAACCAATGGGGGAGGATGAAAATGATTTTGAAATTTTTACACCAAGATGTGTGAAAAAACACAGCCTTTCGTTGATAAATATAGACTATTGTTGCTATAATAACAATCGTAACAGAATGAAACTTAAACACTTTCATATATCATCCACGTTAGTCAATGGTTTTTCGGGTACTGATTATATGAGGTTGTTTACATTTACCGAGATTTCTGCGTTTTTAATATATGCGGTTATCCTGTCATACGATGGCCTGTACTACAAATAACATTTACTTGATTTTTACCGCTCGGAGCATGAGTTAAAATATCCACGAATGCTTTTGTTGTACATGTTTCTTGTAATTTTTTTTTTAATATACATTAAATATTTTGTCCAGGACAACACAGCCATAAAATGAACAATAGAAAATCATATAAATAGGATCTGCTCCAAAAAAAAAAAAAAGTTATCCACTGAGTTCAGACTAAACCAAGAAACCCAATCCTACTAAAAGATGCGCTTCTCTCTTACTACCG
>VCJM01000729.1:86160-116131 GCA_024139495.1 Backusella sp. ASU-2019c | reverse complement strand
TTTTTTTTTTTTTTTTTTTTTTTTTTTTAAAAAAAAAAAAAAAAAAAAAAACTTTAAGTAATACCCAATATCCGGTTTTACTCCGATACATTTGTACGTATCATAATAAAAGCCCAAGGTAAGTCTGACAGTAAAGTAATGGCGAAAAAAAAGACTTATCTGAGTTCTGCTATGGCTAGATCTATATTTCTCATTATCACTGTCATTACTAGTTCAGTACTGGAAATTTGAGAAGTAATTGTTAAAAAAAGAAAGCAATATTAATCAGGCCTAATGCCAGCTTGATAACATGTGAAAGTGTGTATTAACTGCTCGGGTTTAGGGATCGAATTCATGGCTACCGAAAACTAACGACGGAAAAAACATGGTCCTTCTTAAAACAATTTTAATTGTTTTGGTATTTATAATAAGGGAACGTCCTAGTATCGGCGGAATCGGATCTAGAAGTTTATAAAAATTTTCTGAACAAAACCATCATACTATCACCATTGCTAAGAACGGTAGCCGTCTTTATATGCTGGCAATTCACCGTATACACTCTAGAATAGTGTATCAATATCGAAAGCACGTCTAAAGGAGTCGTTTTACGTCATAAGTCTGACGCTTTGGTGTCTTTAGATTACATGAAAATACATAGCCATGTGCATGAGATCAAGAAACTTCGAGATCATTTGTATTACCCACATAAACATAAAACTCTTACCTATTCTGGTTGAGGAATTCTTGTGAATGTAGGTATCAGAAAGTATACCAGAGCTTTACTATATGAAGCACTTCTGGCAAACAATTAAACTAAATGAAAAAACTTCTTTAGGATAATTTATCGACTGTTCAAGTCCGCTATAATAATAAAAAGGCTGTTTTTTTTTATTGAACCAATTCAGAAGTAGTAGTTTTAGATGGAAAGTATACTTAATAATAAACAAAATGGGTGGACCATCCAAACACACAGTTACACCATTTAAGTTTGTTAAAGTATTTTGTATCACCTTGCTGGCTACTTAGATGAGGTGGAAGGTGCTGGAAGTGAATGATTCAAATACCAATAGAAGGAGTAAATTCAAGTCCAATAACTATGCTTATTAGCATATCGCATTGGGTACTGTGATATGTTTCGTCCATTAAAATTAATGTTATTATCTATTATGCATAGATTACTATATTTCTACCAATAAAGGCAGTTTGAAGTTTGCATATGTAAGCTTTTATTTACAGGCTATGTTCTCCTACAAAGTTGTCCTTAAAGTCAGTTCCAACCATAATTCATTGAAAATTTGAAAGTTTATCAGTTCATAACAATTAGCTATTTACCTAATTGTCATAAACCTAATCTATTACATCAAATCTTTGACCTATCTCTTTCATTGGCCTTTCTCTTTTGCCCTATCTTAGGCTTTATCATTTTTGGCAATCAATCCAAACGAGCTTTAATGAATACCCTAAATGAGACAAATAATTTCCTCATACCATTGCCATCCTTCAATCAGTAAAATTTCGCCCAACATCAAAGCGATGCTATCCAATATAAAATCAACTTTTTTGAAGAACCATTTGAGATTATTATTTATTTCTAGTAGAGTACGTCTTTGTATATGATATCGAAATGTGTGATGGTACATGAATGATTGTAGTAATAATATAATACAGATGAATTATTTTGACATTCTTTCTTTATATCTAACCCAACCATAATATCCTGAGCCAAATAGTGCCAGCACAATGCCCAAGAAATTCTAGATTAAATTCAAGTTTGTCAGTGTTATTCTACCTTCTTTGTATCGCATAGACTTACCAAGCTGGAAACAGGGTTTCTAAAAATAGTTGCTGCCAATATAGTTTGGACACAAGCCTATGTATTCATTCAAAAAGAGTAAATAAATGCTGTTATTCTCAGCCACTTTTCCTCCTACCTTTGCTGTACCACATATGGTATTTGTTAAGGCTGATGTGTACTTGACTTGAAGGAACATGGCAATATTAATACCAAAGCCAGTTATACCAGTTAAAGTCTTAATATATAGTCGGGATGGATTAGAATAATTCTAACTTATTATTCCTACTTTTATATATTTACCATTAAAAACCAGAAGTTGGGCTGAGCGATTACATCCATCGAGTAAGCGGAAATTTCAGATAACTCGCCCGAGAACAAAACGAGCGGGAATAAGAAAATGATGGCAAGTGTTGTATTATAGTGCAAAAGCTTCCATTGATTGTTGTCAACTGCAGCCAAGGTCTTTTGGACGTAAATACCGTACAGGGCGACAAAGGCCGATGATCCAACACCATAGAAAATACCAGCCCACGAAAAGTTAATTTCACCGTAAGAGCCAATAGCAAAGCCCAAAAAGACAATGACGCAAGCTAACAGAGCTGGTGTTGAAGTTTTTTTGCCTAAAATAAAATAGGTAAAGGCGACTGAAAAATTGATCGACAAAGATCGTGCAACCTTAAAAAAGATCATGTAATAATGATATTAACAAATAATACTGATGAAAATGATAAGAAATAAGAATATAATGATTTGCTTTACCTGATAAAAGGTTACTTCGACATATTTTAAGCATAGGTTATTTAATGCCAACATCATAACGTAAACAATAGTTAAAGGTGCTACTTTCTTTGCCACGTGCTTTTTAAATTCAAAAGGTGGAATAATGCTAAACATGGCATTTCTACAAAAGAAAAATGTGTTGGCTATTATCCATTTTTAACCTGGTTAAGAAACTTACGTTTTACCAAGGTGGGACCAAATAAGTAATACTACCAAGGCAACAACAAGCTGATACCAAGTTACAAACAGTGCATAGGGGAAGTCTGCATTGCTCAAGATGAATTTATTGAGAAACACAACTGAAAGTGAAATGACAAAGTAAAATGCGACAACTGCAGAGATCAACCCCAATGAGTGGTTGGGTCCACTCTTTTGAATCGCTGGCTTGGGTAAGAAAGCTCCGTCGTCTTTTTTGTCCATGATTTATTTATATAGAAAGCAAAAAAAAGGGCTGTAGAAAAAGAACAATATAATAAAGATATTTATAATAAAATAATTCAAAGTCCTGAACAATGATTGACAGGACAGCGAAAGAGAAGAGGAGGAAAAGGCGGGATTGTAAATGAAAGAAAAACAATTAACAAACTAATATTGATTCGCTGCTCCACTGTGTGACAAATGTTGCCATTCATCCATTCTTTTTAAAAAAGATCTGCAAAACGTAAACTCTATTGAAGATCCATGTGTTCATTGCTTTCTTTACCTGCTATTACCCTGCTTTTATTACTTTTTCTGGGAAAATGATTTACCATCATTTTCATTGTTAATAGATAAATGTGTTGAAACAATACCCAGCTTTTATAGATAACCAAATATATTGGCATTTAGATAAACAGTTTTAGTGAGATAAATTAGCTTAAGGAGTCTCTTGGCATTGATGGTCCCCATCAAATGTTTCTTATGTGGTATAACATAATCGTGTAACTTCGAGTTCACATATCTTTGCTTGTGGCAACACTATTTTTCGAACAGAATGTCTTTATACATATGACTGTTATTAGTTGCTTGACTGAAGTAAAAAAAAAAAAACGAAAATAGCTACTGTTCATTACTTTAACTTATAACTTTAGTTAAAAAAAAAACTTTCTTTCTCTTTATCTCTCTCTTTCCACTATATCGGTAAAGCGGAACAGAGATAGCAAGTATGTTCCAAAAAAGGGTGTTTAATAAGAAAAGACAAGTCGATTAGCAGCAAATTTATTTTATAAATTAGAAATAGCATCAAAATTTTGATCTAAAGAAATTGGCAATACCCATTAGCGCATCACCATGAACGCCTATGATTATTTTATCCAAATTTAGAAAAATGTTTTAAAATAATATTAAATCTCTTACCATAAAAAAAAGAAAGCACTTGAATCAAACTAAATGAAATCTTCAAGAGTTCACTAGTTGAAAAATTTAACGAAATAGTAGTTCAATTCATACGCTCAGAGCATTTGTTCATAAGTTGAATTTCCTATTATCGCTAAAACCCCCCAAAAGTTAATAGTATTTCGTTCCTATACAACCTACTTTCAATAATAAACAGGTTGATTGTACGTGAGAAAAAATAATAGTGACAATCCAATTAGGTGCACTAACAAGTCAAATACTAGAAAAATGTGTCAAGGTATCAAACTCTGACTATTTTCATTTATTTATATTCAAAATGAAGATTTATAGACAGGAACATAAAAAAAAAAAAAGAAAACTATCAAAGCTTTTGTATATGAAATTTTATATTTATATAATAATAAGATAATTTAGGCCAAAGACCAGGTAATGTCACCAACACCAATATCTTCATCTCCAACAATCTTCTTAAAGAGACTAGGGGTGAGATCGAGATCCCCGCTATAATGGCACGTTAATATCACACACTAATGTATTTGTTCTCATTTTTTCATGAATTTGCTACGAACCTTTTACACTCGGGGCAAGCGTCGTTGACTTTAGCAGTAGCAGTTCCAGCAGGACCCTTGATGGTGATCTTCTTTCCACACCATTTACTCTTTGAGCCCATATCACCATACTGAGGTGCGTTTAAGGCAACAATATCAGAGTTATCGCCTTCATCAGGGCCGCAAGCGCCTGTAGATCCACCTTCGGTGGCAGGATGGAAGAAGGTTCCAGAGCCTTTAAAGGATTTATCGCGCTTTGCAAGTTCGAAAGAAGGGTTAGCTACTTGAGCAGGTGCGGCAGAAGCAAAACCAGCAAAGGCAATAGCTACAATAGTGATCAAAGAAAGGGTACGAGACATATTTTTGATAGTTTAATTGTTTAGATTTAAACGACCAGCGTCAAGAAAGAGAGTAAAAAAAAAAAAGAATGGAATGGTAATAGTAATAGTAATCTAAAGGAAAAGGAAAATCTAAAAATTAAGAGTATTTATATGTGAAATAATTTCGGTACTCCGTAGATCGGAAGACGTACTAACAAAAAACAGAAGTGAATCATCTGGGCGAAATTTAGCTTCTGTTAAGTTTGTTTTCTCTAACCGCTTCCAATGAAGTTTTCCTTTGATCAGGAGCCCAAAGCGGACTTGGCTCTTATTTCATTTTTCAAAAATAACAAAGTAAAAAATTGGCACTGTGCTTGGGCCAGTTTACCATTGGTTCTAGCTTACACATTTGTGGCGTTGTATGTGCTACTACATTGAGTTTATTGTGCGCTTGCAGTTTAACATTATCTATTTTCTTTAATGTATATTTATCTAAATATTATTTAATATATCATTCTAAATTATTTCTTGCTTTATACCAAGCATAGGAAAAAGTGCCATCGAGGGCATATTTTTGGCATGCTGAACAATATAAGTTACTTGTTTGGAACTAAATAAAAAAGTATTTTTTATCAGTTGCCTCGGTCCACCAACCAAAAAACTAACCAACATTTATATATGTGGTAAAGTTCATCATACAGTAAGCGAAGTTACCGAGTGTTTTTTTAATAGCAATATTTACTGTAATAACAAAAACAATGATTGATTTTTTCAAAAACAGAACAGTGATGATTTATTATTAAATTCATAAACTAGTTTAAATTGATATTTACAGATATATCGTATGTTTAAGCAATTGTAAAAATTCACCTATATTTTTATGATTAAAGTAATACGTTTGTGGAAGAAGTACTCATCGTATAACAAATATATAATGTTGTAAATAACAAGAGTCATCTATTGGGAAGTGTTTTAAATTATTAAGGAGTTGGATTTTCATTTTATCACGATAAATGTCCCAGCGCAATAATTTAATGGAACACAAAGAAAATAATAGTGGTTGATATCTCCTTTTATTTATGTCTGACAACCCATAACAGATCGCTGAAATATCTTATATGTGGGTTCTATATTTTTATAAAAAGCAACATCTGTAATTTACTTTTACCAACTAGTTAGAAAAATCATTTTTCTATTATCACTAAAATATGAGATTTATTGCTGCGATGTTTTCTTGTAAGTGATAACAGATTTAATAAGCTAAAAGCCATATGTTGGAATATCCATAGTAGTGATACTCGCATGTTTCTTCTAACCGAGTATATTTGTATTGCATTATACTATCGATTTCTTGGATAGGTCATATATATTTTATTTGTAACGATAATGATATATGTCTTTTGGTCTGGTTTGATGTTAAGTGAGCTAAGCTAAAGGGGAACTCCTTTGTATGCATTTTAATATGATTTTCAAATATTACTTTGATTCAATAAGGTGCTTATAATACAGAATTTCCCTAGAAGATTTTACTTTGGTGATTAAACAATCCAGGCTTGAGAAAAAGGACTCTCTCTTTGATAAATGTAAATTTCCATCTAATAATTGTAATACTACAGAGAGCCTATGTGATATCATTCTGGCACTTGAAATCAGGTCATTCTATTGTGAATATTTGAAAACAAAAGGATGGATTTGATATTTTGGAGGTGTGGTCGCAACTGCTTCCTAGTAACTTGGAGTGGTACATTGCTCTTTTTTAGCTCAAATAATTCTTCTAAAAAAAGGTTTTATCTATTTTCGATAGATTTCACCTTTCCGGGTTTCTGATGGTCCAGACCAAACATCCCTTTTATTTTATTTTATTTTATTTTATTTTATCAATTTAAATATTAATGAAGGTATCCAATAATCTATTGCTTCTTTCTCTTGTTTTTGTTTTAAAAAAAGAATAGGGAAGACAACGTTTTGTTTTATATCCGAGAGAGCATTTTTTGATTTGTCATAAACTCTCCCGAGCCCATACAAGTACCTATTTGTTCATTCATCACGCACCAACTTACTATCTTTATGCATTTAATTATTTTATTGATGATGATCCTGATCGAAAAAAAATGCCTTGCCTCCATTTAGTTCGATCACAGATAAATATTAAAATGTTAATTAAAAATTACTTATTTTTTTTTGTGCAGCCACTCCGAACAAATTCACTGAATAAGGGTAAAATAAACCCAAAAAAGAAATAAAAAAATAGAACATTATATATCTTAAAAGTATAAAAAAAAAAGGAAAGGAGAAGTGCGTTATAAAAATGCTGGCTTTTATAAGAAAAAGAACCAATATATGAGAAATAAGTCTATTAAAATAAGAAAACTAAATTAGTGGCAGATTATGAAGAAAAAATATTTCACAGAAGGTGCTAAAAGTTCGGGATCTGGAACGAAAAAAAATACCCCCCGATCTTTTTCATATTCTATGTTTCTAATTGACAAGGAAAAATAGGTAAGCTCAATTTTGCTTGAAGGTAATAAACGTGATTTATTTATGTAAAATAGAATAATATCGACTTTAAAGGATCCTTTTTGGGTATTTGAAGTTCAGGTAGTGTTTGAGATTCTTGGATCAATTACCAAGTTGTATAGTATCTCCTTTATCGCAGAATATTGTTTGTACAGTGGTCCCTCGATAAATTCACCTGTTAGGGTACCATCAAAGTAGTTAATTTAACGAGATTTGGGAATTTAACTGTATGAACTAGCAGAGAGACAGAAAAAAAATGGTGAATTTATCGAGGGACCATTGTATCCAGCTTTTCTTTTCTATGCATTGTAACGAATAGCATTAAAGTCTGGGTTTTTTTCTTACTATGCCTTGATTTTATCATCTTCCAACTTTGATTTTTCTTCTTCTACCAACAGCTTTTTCTCTATCAGTTACAGTTTATTTGTGAATATATCATTTTCTTCTTTTTGATTTTTTATATTATTTTCCATCTGAATACTTCCCAGAATATAGAGTATATTCGTTTTAGTAGATATCCATTTCCACTAAGGATACTGGAATATAGCCTGCTATCTGGAAGCGCAAATATAGATTGAAGTGCTGTTTTCAGTTTCCAAAGTAGCTCCAAAAAAAAAAAGTATTGTAGTCAGCCATCCGGAAAACACAGAGAGGCTAAAAAGACAAATCTCACATCAGAGAGACTACCCATATATTTTTGGCCTTTAAAAGGCTATGAAAGGCTAGGAAGGCCAGGAAGGCTTCAGGAGATGATATTACTTTCCGGATGGCAGGGCCAGCTGTTTCAGATAAGCAAACTGTATATCCAGCTGCTGAAATCCACACATTTTCATTAAAGTAATTGTTATATGAAAAGCCAAATCTGAGAAGCACTGACTATACAAGCTATAAGATAGCGTTTAAAAGTCAAAGTAGTATTCTGGATCGAGATGACGAATTAAATTAAAGTGTTTGCTTGCTTGGATGGATTGCATAAATTTTTTTTAAGAAAAGCAGAAGGATGAATTATTATCCGTTTTATTTTTTACTTTTTTGACAAACAAAGTCATGGCAGCTGTCACATTTCTTCAAAAAAAAAAAAAAGAGGGTAAATTGCTTTTTTAAATATTTTCTAATTCAACATATCGTTTGGACAGGCAACATAAAAGCGTTTCCATGATAGAGCCAACTTTACCTTTTAACCCGCTGGACTTCGATCTTAAAGGAGCTATCGGTCAATTAGAGATCGATGCAAATAACAGCCAAGGATCCGAGTTGCTTGATCTTGTGTCGAGATCTATGCTTGATCCAAAACTGACATTAAGAGTTGTACGTGCCTGTCGTCCCATTGTTATCGACTTGGTTGCACGCTGGACTTTACCCGGCTTCACCTCCTTCTTAGACCAGCATGTAAATAAAACCGAACTTGTAGCAAAGGCCTTTAGTCTTATGCTTCCTGTTGTACCCCAAGTAAAAAGGTATGGAGGCTTATTATTCAAAGGTTTCCGAGAACTAACCCGTACTATCCTTTTATAAAGCTTGGCTGTAACATATTTTACCCATACCACTTCATTATTCGAAAGATTAAACTTACTTAATATGGCTGAGGTATTATTTTTATATTTATAAATAAATGGAATCCTGATCACTGATATTCAACATTTATTAGGTTGACGATGCAACCACAGCCGAGCTTCAAGATTTATTATTAACAACTTATAGACTTTTATCTTTTTCATTATCTACATTTACTTCCATTTGGAACTGGGGTCCTCTTGTTCAATTACTTCGCTTTCCTAATCCTTGCGTTCGTTATCTCGCAGTTTTAGTTCTGTCCAAAGTGTACGGCTTAAACGATGCTCAAATACAATCACTTTTATCAGCTATTATCGGTCCTCAACACAATTCAGAGGAGCCTTTGTATGCTTTCCTCGACGATAGTAAAGTGGATTTAAGATTTCTCAGGTATTTTTTTTTTAGTTGGTTATTTTATGGAATGGATTTACTAAAACAAAACATTTATAGCCTGTATGAACAGCAGAGATTATCCAATGAACAAATCGCATATTTAAACAACAACTATATTCCTGTCGAAGGAACACTTTCTGAGGAAGATCTTTCTCAACTTACCTGTAATTTATGTGGTGTACTTGTCCCCAAAACAATCACCACTTCGGACGCTCACTACTACGATCCTCAACTCGTATCTACGTCTACTACAACACGTAACTTACACGCTGTCAGCTTGGCCCTCTCCATTGGTGCACCTACGTTATTGGAAGGTGTGACGGGTGCTGGTAAGACTTGTATTGTGGAGGAATTGGCCTGTCGAACTGGTAGAGGCGCCGACTTGGTCAAGATCCATTTGGGTGACCAGACAGACCCCAAGGTATTACTCGGTACCTATGTGTCCACATCAACCCCAGGTTCATTCCGTTGGCAGGCAGGTGTATTGACCACAGCTGTACTTGAAGGCCGTTGGGTGTTGATTGAGGATATTGACTTGGCTCCTGCAGAAGTACTTTCTGTTCTTCTACCATTGTTGGAAACAAGACAACTTTTTATCCCTTCTCGTGGTGAGAAAATTAAGGCAAAGGAAGGATTTCAGTTATTTGGTACTCGCTCATTCGTACCCACACGCTCTGGCAAAGGAACAAGCTCTCGCGGAGGAGAGTTAATGACTGGCGCTAATTTATGGACACGTGTGCATGTTGATCCTCTCACTATCGAGGAATTGGAGTATGTCGTACGTATCAAGTTTGCTCATATTGGCGATTTCGCACCCCATATCATGCTATTGTTTCAAACCATGGTTGGCATGTACCAAGATCCAAGCTTTTCAGCATTGAGCACTTCAACAATGGGTCGCTTCTTGTCTACTCGTGACTTGATGAAATGGTGCCATCGTATCAATATTCTTATTGGTGACAAATTGCACGATAGCAGCTCTGTTGGAATGGATATTTCATTACGCCAGGATATCTTTGATGAGGCAAACGATTGTTTTTGTGGTATGATTTCCGACTATTCAGTATGGATGACAGTATTGGAATCATTGGGCGAGCCACTTCAAATATCCAAAGAGTTGGTTCGTAACCATGTTGATCAGTATAGACCCACCTTGGATGTCAATGAGACTACAGTTCGCATTGGCCGTGTCAACCTTTCTTCAATTGCAGCCACAGGCAAACAAAAACAACAAAAGGCATTGATTAAGCGCGAAAAGAAGCGTCCTTTCGCTACCACCGGCCATGCTTTACGCTTGATGGAAAGAATTGCAGTTTGTATTCATCTTACAGAGCCTGTGTTACTAGTCGGTGAAACAGGTACTGGTAAAACAACAGTAGTGCAGCACTTGGCCGACATGATTCATCAGAATTTGGTGGTTGTGAATCTTTCTCAGCAGTCCGATAGTTCAGATTTATTGGGTGGATTTAAACCAGTGGATGGAAAAGTGTTGGCTATTCCATTGAAGGAGGATTTTGAACGGTTATTCGAAAAAACATTTTCAGTAAAGAAGAATGGAAAGTTTTTGGAAATGGTTCACAAGACTTTTATTCACCAGAAATGGACACAATTTGTCACCTTGTTGAAGCAGTCTGTTAAAATGTCACAGCAAAAATTTGAAGCCGAGCAAAATGTTGAGAACAAAAAGACATCCTCTCCTTTACTTCGTAATAATTGGAAAGTATTTGCCAAGCGTGTCGAAGAGTTTGAAGTACAGCAAGTGCAGTCTCAAAACAAGTTTGTGTTTAACTTTATGGAGGGTGCTTTAGTCAAGGCAGTGCGTAATGGTGACTGGATTTTACTGGATGAAATCAACTTGGCTACAACCGAAACATTGGAGTGTCTCTCTGGTTTGCTTCAGGATGCGCACGGCTCACTTTTGCTAACTGAAAAGGGTGATGTTAAACCAATCGAAAGACATCCCAACTTCCGTCTATTTGCCTGTATGAATCCCGCAACTGATGTTGGTAAAAGAGATCTACCCCCTGGTTTGCGTAATCGATTCACCGAGTTTTATGTCCATCCTCCGGATGCAAGATACGATGATTTATTACAGATTGTAAGACAGTATCTCGTTGGTATTGCTGCAGGTGACGAACGTGCCTATGATGATGTAGCTCAGTTCTATACCGAGGCCAAGAAATTGGTAGCCCAACACAAGATTGTCGATGGTGCCAATCAACGTCCACATTTCAGTATGCGTACCTTAGCAAGAGCACTGACTTATGTTGTCCAAATTGCACCCGTTTATGGTTTACGACGTTCATTATACGAAGGTTTTTCCATGACCTTCTTAACTCAACTTGATAAAGAGAGTGAGGAGCGTATGCGTAAGTTGATTGATAGCACCATCCTAAATGGTGTGAAGAACCCTACCCATTTGATCACACAAATTCCTCGCCAGCCTGCCGATGATTTCATCCAATTTGGTTATTTCTGGTTACAACAGGGTCAATTCCCCCCTCAAGAAGATACACGTTATATCATAACTAAATCAGTGGAAGTCAAGCTCTATAATTTGGCTCGTGTCATTATGTCCCGTAAATTCCCTGTATTGATTCAAGGTCCTACTTCAGCTGGTAAAACAAGTATGGTGGAGTATATGGCCAACAAGACAGGTCATCGCTTTGTGCGTATCAATAACCATGAACACACTGATCTCCAAGAGTACCTTGGTACATACGTCTCAAATAGCCAAGGAAAGCTTGTGTTCCAAGAGGGTGTGTTGGTTGAAGCGCTCCGTAAAGGTTACTGGATTGTACTTGATGAACTTAATCTTGCTCCTAGTGATGTTTTAGAAGCACTTAATCGTCTTTTGGATGATAATCGTGAACTGCTCATTCCTGAAACACAAGAAATTGTAAAACCTCATCCTCACTTTATGCTGTTTGCTACTCAAAATCCTGCTGGTCTTTATGGTGGTAGAAAGGCCCTTTCTCGTGCCTTCCGTAATCGTTTCTTGGAGCTCCATTTCGATGATATACCTGAGGATGAATTGGAAACCATTTTATCAAGAAGATGTGCCATTGCCCCTTCATACTGTAAGAAGCTTGTCAAGGTATACAATGATTTGATGGAACGCAGACAGAGCACCCGTATCTTTGAACAAAAGCATGGTTTCATTACCCTTCGTGATCTCTTCCGATGGGCTGGTCGTGAATCAAATGATTATCAAGAACTTGCTGAAAACGGCTACATGTTGTTAGCAGAAAGATGTCGTAAACCTGAAGAAAAGAGAGTTGTTAAGCAGGTCTTGGAACAAGTGATGAAGGTCAAACTTGATGAGCAAGTCATGTATGATTGTACCAAGCTAGAGGAGTTTTCTATCTATGATTCTATTCTTAAAAAGAAAGCCGAAGAAAGCGGTGAGGAGACTAAGCTTGTCTGGACAAAAGCCATGCGTAGACTCTTTAGTTTGGTCGCACGTTGTCTCAAATACAATGAACCTGTGCTTTTGGTTGGTGATACTGGTTGTGGTAAAACAACTGTCTGTCAAATGTTATCAGAGACTTACAACCGTGAATTGCATATTGTAAATTGTCATCAAAATACTGAAACGGGTGATTTACTTGGTGGCCAGAGACCTGTACGCAACCGTATGGAAGAAGATGACCAACAAGCCTTATTCGAATGGCATGATGGTCCTTTGGTACAAGCCATGAAAGAAGGTCATCTCTTTTTACTTGATGAAATTTCATTGGCTGACGATTCAGTACTTGAACGCTTGAACTCAGTGTTGGAACCTAGCCGTTTGTTGGTTTTGGCTGAAAAAGGTGGTAGTCAGATCGAAGAACTTTATGGTCATGCCAACTTCCAATTCCTTGCTACAATGAACCCCGGTGGTGACTATGGTAAAAAGGAACTCTCTCCTGCTTTGCGTAATCGTTTTACCGAAATTTGGGTGCCCTCTGTTACTGATCGTGATGATCTTTTGGCCATTATCAAGGAACAAATGGTTCATCCCAGCCTAAGTGAGTTTAGTGGAAAGATGTTGGATTTCATTACTTGGTATAGTCAAGCTCTTGGCCAAAGCCGCACAGTTGTATCTCTTCGTGATATTTTATCTTGGGTCAAGTTCACAAACGTTGCTGTTGAAACCGGCCTTTCCCCTGAGCTTGCTTTTGCTCATGGTGGATGTTTGGTCTTACTTGATGGTCTTGGATCCCATGGCTCTTCTGGCTCATTCTTAGCTGGTAATACACTCAAAGATTTCCGACTCAAGTGTCTTCGTCATCTATCTGGTCAACCCAAGGCGACAGAGGTGGACATTTTGGGCGAAACAAAGGATAAGGTGCAAATGAGTGGTGATCGTTTTGCTATTGGTCCTTTTGAAATTCCTCGTGGTCCTTTAGCAAAGGCAGATATCAAGTTTACTTTGCTTGCACCAACAACATCTGATAATGCCATGCGTGTCATACGTTCTATGCAGCTCAAAAAACCCATTTTACTGGAAGGTAGTCCTGGTGTTGGTAAAACAAGTCTTGTTTCAGCTTTAGCAGCTGCTTCTGGCCATAACCTTGTTCGTATCAATCTTTCCGAGCAAACTGATTTGATGGATTTGTTTGGTTCCGATTTACCTGTCGAAGGAGGCAATAGCGGTGAATTTGCTTGGCGTGATGCACCTTTCCTTCAAGCAATGAAGGCTGGTGACTGGGTCTTGCTCGATGAATTGAATTTGGCTTCTCAGTCTGTATTGGAAGGTCTTAATTCTTGTTTGGATCATCGTGGTGCTGTCTATATTCCTGAATTGGACCGTGAATTTTTCTGTGACAAAGAATTCCGCGTATTTGGTGCTCAGAATCCCCTTCAACAAGGTGGTGGTCGTAAAGGTCTTCCCAAATCATTCGTGAATCGTTTCACTCAAGTATATGTCGAGCAGCTTAGCAGTGATGATCTCTTGTTTATTTGTTCTCATCTCTTCCCCGAATTTGAACCTGCCACTATGGCCAAGATGATTAAATTCAATAACCACATGTATGAAGAGACTATGATTCGTTGCAGCTTTGGTAGAAAGGGCTCTCCCTGGGAGTTTAATTTACGTGATGTATTCCGCTGGCTTGAATTGATGCAGAAAGACAATGTGAGCGATCCTGCAGAATACCTTGATATTATTTATATGCAGCGTATGCGTACACACGAGGATAGAGTCAAGATTGTTCAACTATTCGAGGCAGTGTTCCATGTGAAATACCAGAAACCTGATCAGCCAAGCTATGATGTATCTCCAACTCAGTTTTGTGTTGGCCATTCTAGCCTTGTTAGAAAGCAATCTGAAAGTGCCATTGACGTATTCGAACACCAAGATCATATTCTCCAATCGTTCTTACCCTCTATGGAGGCCTCTATGAAGTGTGTTGAATCAGGATGGATGACTATCGTCACTGGTCCTTCTGCTTCTGGAAAAACTTCCCTTGTCCGCCTTTTGAGTAAAATGACTGGTAATCGATTGGAAGAATTTGCTATGAACAACAGCGTTGATACCATGGAATTGTTGGGTGGTTTTGAACAGGTTGATTTGAATCGTCATCGTCAGGTTATTATGGACCGCCTCGCTCAAATGACTAGTAAGGCTTCAAAAAATTTGCTCATGCACTTGACTAGCCTCACCCCTGATCATGAACAGTATCCTACTGTTTTACAATTGGTTCGTCAGCTAAATGATGCTTGGTACACCTTGGAAAGCAGACAGCATGTAAATAGTAACTCAGATTCTGGCAAGTTCGACTATACACTTGTATCAAACGTTTTGAAATGTTTGTCGTCCGCCTCTGTCATCGATAATGACGCACCTGAAGCTATTGCTACTATTAATAACTCTCTTGATGAACTTCAAGCATTGGAAAAAGATTCAGTAGCCGGTAAATTTGAATGGATCGATGGTCTCTTAATCAACGCCTTAGAAAAGGGACATTGGTTATTAATTGATAACGCCAATATGTGTAATCCTTCTGTCTTGGATCGTCTTAATCCTCTATTTGAAAACAATGGTGTCTTGATGGTGAATGAAAGAGGTCTTGTTGATGGTCAAGTCAAGGTCATCACACCTCATCCAAACTTCCGTATGTTTATGACTGTTGATCCTCAACATGGAGAACTTTCTCGTGCAATGCGTAACCGTGGTATTGAAATTTCTCTTGTCGATTCGAACTGGAATAAGAACCAACAGGATGTGACAAAACTTGCCAATGCTTTGGGTATTCGTGGTGCTCAATTACCTATGACTTTGAACCAGTTACAAGAGAGTGCTACTGCCCAACGAAAGTCTTTCAATAAATCCGAGAATGTTCGTGATTATCTTATGTTTGCTACTTATATGGTGGAGCGCCTCCAGCGTGGTATCTCGCTCAATGATTCCATTTCCGAATCGTTTTTCCAGGTCTTTGTTGATATAAAGGAAGCGCCAGAGGAGTTACAGAAACTTTTGGAATCTGACATCAAGGATGAGGTCTTGCAACACATGTTTTCTCCTACAAACTGTCCTTTGCTTTTAGGTGGTCAGCTCTTCCAGGATGATTCTGCATTGGCTAGAATTGTATTGCAGAGTGCTTACTTGGTTCATCTAGTTGAAACACTTGATGTACAAAACGAAGACTCTTTACGAAAGATTGATGTAGCTGTAGACTATTTCTTGGAGCAACTTTCTTTTGAATACGTTGGTTTAGCTTTCCGCTGGTTGAGTTACCTTGCTCAGCAGACGACTGAAGAAAAAACTGCCATTTTGGAGCGCTTAGGTTACCTCTTGAGGGAACTTCAGGGACATCCCTTGTACATCGAGTACTCTAAACTCAAATACGAGCACCGCCAGGGACAGCCTACACCAGTTCTGGAATATACTGCTAATGCATATACACTTCTTGTCCGTCTATATAAGCAAGAACATGCCACTAAAACAATGTGTAATGCTACTCAACGCCTCAAAGTTGGTAATTTGACTAGTCTTCAGCAATCTTATTGCTTCCAAGAGGGCCGTTTGACAGAGAGTCAGTTGCTTCATCCTGTGGTTTCCAAGCTGTATCCTTTCTTTGAATCCGTTAAGTCTTGTTTCTTCAGCTTGTTAAATCAAGGATATTACCACTCATGCGATTCATCCGTAAGTATTATTAACAGTTCGTCGGTATATTGTACTAATTTTTTTTTTTTAAATCATAAAAAGACATTTGATATTTTCAACAAAATTCTTGATGCTCGTGATTTCGCTTGGAATCTGACACAGCAAAATACTCTTAGTCTTGACAATCTATTGATCATTCTACGCATTCAACGGGAGCTGATGGAGCGAGTCAAGATCCCTCATATGGACCATGTATTCGAAAACATTGAAAGCATCATGTCTGGCTTTGACTTCAGTACCAGTCGCTCCATGAAGGCTCTCTGGAAATATTTCTGTCCTGCAACACTCTCTTCTGAATCTTTACATCAGTTGGAATCAGAGTTAAAGGTTATCAATGCTACAATGAATGTCTATCAGTTTGATACAGAGGAAGTGTTGACACCTCAATCGCGTGTATTACATGCAAAGGTGGATGCAAAGGCAGCTTTAGTAGAAGGTGTTTCTACATTGTACGCCGTAGATGAAAACGATACTGTAAATGCTGAAGAGGTCAAGAAATCTCTTGCCAAATTGCCTGAGGTATAATTACAAAAAAATTCTTTTCTCTACAAAGTCAATACTAACAAACTATTAGTTTATAAAACGCGAGTTAGAATCTGCTGATACTGATGAAGAAAAGGTCCAAAGAGATACCAATTGGGATACTGCCCTTGTTCCCCTTTATGATTATAGTAGTTTAGTGAAAGAAATGGAGCTGATTGCTCATCTTTATGATTTGGCGTGTGAATCTTCTGAAGGTCTTCAAGAATTGGTGAGTCTGATGTTGGCTTTTAAGAAGTTTGCTTTCGAAAAGACATCACGCCCACCCCTGGATATGGTTCCTTACCAACGATTGATTTGGACATTGGATACAGAAGGTACTAACCTTTCTTTGATTTCTGATATTACTTTTTTTTTCTAATAACCTTTTTTTTTTCTAATTGGCTAGATGTTGACAAGATCAACGCATCTCTATCTGGTATGGTACAAGATGCTGCTGCAGTCTATCACCAACGTGTCTGGCGCTCAAGTATCTATCAAGATAACTTGTATCAATTAACTCCCTCGGAGAAAGAAGTGGTAAGTTTTTATAGATACATGGTGGGTTTGTTGATAGATAAAGTACTAATGACAACAATAATGATTAGACACTTGGTATCACAGAAGGATCACTTGGCTTGTTTGAAAGTGTAGAGACAATGGCTTGTCTTAATATCCTCTGCTCGGTGGAAAAAATGCCTACTGATGCTTATAGAAATGCCCTAGATCAACTTAAGCAGCTGAAAACTTTCTTAGCCAGTAATATTGATATGAAGGATAGAAAGTCGTTGGAATTAATTACAACAATCTCTATGGCTAGACAGGTAACGTTGTATTTTTAACTGTTGATTTTTTTTTTACATGTTTTAATATTTTCGCTTTTTATTTATTTTTAGTTATTGAACGGTGTCGCTGAAGTCATTGATCCAACACTTTACAGTAATCTTTCCACTTCATTCAATGGAATTTCATCCTTTACAAGAGCTTTGCTGAACTCTACTCTTTATTCCTCGAGTGAAATTCCTTTTGATGAGGCTATAAATGTACTTACCGGGCTTTCTGAAGCTGTGAAAAAGATTGAATTTAACCCCTTCTATATCGCTGCTCTTGAATCTCTATTGGAAAGTATTCGCTTCTTGAGAAGCAAGGATGATGGTTCCTTCTACACCACTATCGGTAAATCCCGTGTATATCTAGGATTGTCTTTTGTATCTGCTTATATTCCAGACTATCCCGTTGATCCTACCTCTGAACCCCGTCTTCGTGTTGACTTGCTCAACAACCATAAGCAAGTCTTGGTCGACAACATCGAAGTTAGAAAGTCAATTGAAAAGGTCTATACTGGTAACAGCACTAATGCTATTGTGGAACAAAACTCTAGAGAGCTGGATGAAGTACACGGTGAACTCGCTCGTAGTGCCACTATTTTCTCACTTCGACCGAAAAACTCCATGTTGGATGAAATATTTGTCGATTTACGTTATCTTCAAAAGAGTATGCTTGATCGCAATGTTGAACAGCTTTTAATTGATCTCCAGGATAATGGTGTTGAGTCCGTATTACAGCGTGAATCAGTCTTACAGGGCAATGCTCTCCAGTTCTTAGATCGTGTGCAGGCTAAATTCCCTCTTTACCGTGATATCCTCCAGCCCTTGACTATTGCAGTCAATGACATCAAGTTTGGTTTGGGTATCCTGACCGTCCACGCCCGTCAATCTGCTACTGATAAATTCTTGTCCAGTGTTATTGAATTATTGATTCGCGATCCTGATGTATCTCATCATGTATATGATATGGATTGGCATATTCTGGCCACACCTGACAAATTGGCTCAATTAAAATCTGTGATTTTCGAACGAGCACCCACCAGTCGTAAGTGGGCTTTCTACCTTCGACTTTTGATTGTGATTCTTCAACGCTTGACCATGGGAATTCATACCAACGGCTACGTCAATGAACATGATTTGATTTCTGTCAATATTGTTTTTAACGAAATCATTCAAGTCTGGAAGGCTGCTGAAGAATACAAGCGTAAGATGGAAGCCGAAAAGGAGTCGCTTTTCAAGACACGTGCCAAGAAATATGAGCCTCGTACTGATGAGGAATTAGAGGAAGAAGATCTTAAGAAAATCTTTGCTGATTTCAACCAAGATTTTGAAGACTTGAACCTTGACGATAACGAACCCTCCAAGCCCAAGGATTCGGTGCCAAAGGACGTGGAAGAGCTTTCTGTACTAGACGATGAAGATATTTATCGTATTGGCCATCTTCATCATCTTTTGTTCAATGCCTATCATATTGATAAATGCGTCCGTAACTTCAAGTCTTGGGATCGTGAAACCTTGCAGTCTTACACTGCTGCTGGTCAATTAGCCTCAATGGCTCAATCCGCTTTTATGAATGGTACCGATAGAATTTGTAAGGCAGGCCACTTGAATGTTACTTCGCTTGTGATCCAGCGCCTTGAAGCAGAAAACTCATTTGCCATGACCAGTGATAACATTTATGATTTCTACCAGAGCGAAAATGTTGGTGAGGCTAAGCGTGTAGAACCCATTGTTCATCGATTCAAGGCACGCGTCCTTGATCTTATCAAGGAATGGCCAGAGCATGCTATTCTTGAGCAACTTGTCGTGATTTGTGACCGTCTACTTACCTTCTCGATATTGTCACCTGTTGCCAAGTTCTTGACTGGTGTTGAGCTATTGTTGCAAAAATCTGAAGATTGGGAGGCATATGCTGCCAAACATGTGTCACTCAAAGATCAGCGTGAGGAACTGATTAGTCTTATTGTTAGCTGGAGACAACTTGAGCTGAATTGCTGGCCAAAGTTATTGGCTGCTCAAGAGCAATATAGTCAAGATGCTGCATTTAACTGGTGGTTCCATTTGTATGACACTGTTAATAACACTTCTTTTGAAACCGACTCGGACGAGGAAAATGTCAGAAAGACCCACGAATTGCTTGGTGCTTTGGATCAGTTTATTCAAACTGCTACCATTATTGAATTCGAGCCACGTCTTCAAATGCTTGATACCTTCTATAAGCAAACCAAGCTTCAGTCTCAACTTTCAACCTTTGAAGCTGAAAAGGTCAACTATGAGCGTACAGCCACCATCTTGCATAATGTGTATCTCTACTATGCTCAATTCCGTGAACACGCACAGACCATGTTGACTCAACTTCGCAAGCCGATTGAAAAGGACCTCAAGGATTTCGTCAAGATTGCCACTTGGAAGGATGTCAACATTTATGCACTTCGTCAGAGTGCTTCCAAGACGCATCGTCAGCTTCATAAGTGCATCCGCAAATATCGTGAGGTGTTGGCTAATTCCATGCTTACTGTTATTGCCAACTACAACGAAGAACATGCAATGTACCAGTATGGAGATGATAGAAAATACCAGAAGGATATCAACCATGGTTTGATTGACCAATTATCTCAGCCTCAGTTCTGGTTAACAAAGACCGAAGTACCTGCTTTTGAAGAACAGAGTTGGACACCCCCCAAGCAGTACTTATCCAATTTACCTTTGACCTTGAACCGCTTGCGTACCTACTGTCGCAATGATATCTTTGTAGCCGATAAGGAGTCTCAGAAACTACCCTTAGAAGCTTTCATGACTGAAATGATTGAACAAATCAAGTATTTCCAAAAGGAAACACCTTCTATCTTGACTGAAGAAAACAAGAAACAGGTGACCAATCAAAAGCTCATTAAGAAGAAGGCTTTGGTTGATTTCTTGAAGGAGCTGCGTCGTTTGGGTCTCAAATCAAGACCTAGTAATATGAAGGAGCTCAACTCTGACACCTCACTCTTGTTCCGCCAGAATGCTGCCTCTCTTGAAACCCTCTTGTCTGACAACACCGTCAGCAAAGAATTATCTGAGCAATGGACAAAGGCTAATGATTATTACTTCCGCTGTATTGCACGTTTGACCCATTTACGTACCGTCAGTACCACCCAGGTTAGCAGAGATTTGTCGATGCTTGAAGTGGAACGTAGTATGGCTGCCACTGAGCACATGTTTACCTTGGTCAACAAGGAACGTCAAGTACTCTCCAAATTGGAAAGAGGTATGACCATTCTAAAGGGCACCTGTGTTCAACTAAGTAGCTTGTTCACTGCCTTGCAAGGCGGCTTTTCCCTTGTCAATGATGAATCGCTTGGTTTGCGTTTAACACAGCATAAGATTCATGTCGATAAGGTCACTCATTTGACACAACAGGCACTGAAGTTGATCAAACTTCAGACTATCCAAAGCCAGGCCACGGATGACATGGTAAATGTCTGTCAGAGACTAGGTCAAATTCAAAAGATAGTAGATGGATTGTTTGTCAACCGTTACCTCTATCCTCGTACAAATACTGGTTTTGCTCTCTTATCAGACGATGTTGCGTCTACTCTTGATGACCATGATGTTGAGCTTGCATCCATGCAAGATGTCTTGGCTCGTATCATGAGTTCAGCACCTCAGACATCTCATATCTTGTATCCTATTATTCAGTTTATCCAGCGTCGCAGAGTTCAACAGACCCAAGTCGAATCGGATGTGCCCAACAAGGATGAACTCCGTGATAAAATCTATGGCTTGATTGACGTTACTTTGGTTGCTATTCAAGATCTCAAGAAGTTGAACACTGTTGAAGAAAAGCCCCACGTTGATGATGAAGAGGACAAGGAGGAGAACGGCATGGGAGATGATTTCATCCGCCTCCAGAGTCATAAGCAAGCCGGGTTCAGCACTGCATTGCATGTAGAGACTGCTGCGAAGCGCTGTCTTGATATTTTATCTTTGACAAACCAGCTTGCCTCTTCTCAAGTCGATCAAGACATTACATCATTGTTACAACAATTGTATCCGTTTGTCCAGCAATATTTGATGGTAGCTCAGCACACTTTGGGCCGTATGATTATGCACCACAAGTCCATGTCCAAATTGACCTACTGTTTAGTCAATTCGTTCAGTATTATCATCACCAAAGGTTTCTGTATGCCAGAGGGTATGGATGATGGTGAAGAAGGAGATGCCGATGGCACCATGACTGGTACTGGTGTAGGCGAAGGACAAGGTGACAAGGACGTTAGTGAGCAGATTGAAGATGAGGAGCAGGTCTTGGGTACCCAGAATGAAGAACGCTCCAAAGATGACAAGCAAGATACCAAGGAAGAGAAGAATGGTATGGACATGGAGAACGACTTTGATGGTAATCTCGAAGATATCGAACAGGATGAAAAGGATGAACAAGATTCCGAGAGCTCAGATAGTGAAGACGAAGATCCTGATGAGCAGATTGGTGATGTTGATGATATGGATCCTGATGCTGTTGATGACAAGATGTGGGGTGACGATGCTGAAGAAAACCTGAACGAGTCAGATAAGACTGTTGACCAGGGTAAACAGCAGGAGCAACAGCAAGAGTCTGAAATTGTCGGAAAAGAAGATAATGAGGATCAACCTGATTCTAAAGGTGAGAAGCCCGATAATGCAAACGAGGTTCCCAACCAACAAGAAGGAGAAGGTGACGAAGGAGATGGCGATGAGATGGATGAAGAGGGTAACGATGAGAACGATGATGATGGTATGGGTGAAGACGAAGACGATATTGACAACCGACCTGGTGAGCAAATGAATGCCGAGATACCTGAAGCAGAGACATTGGAGTTGCCTGATGATCTGGAAATGGATGGTGACGATAATAACGATGACAATCAAGATCAGGGTGAGGACCAAATGTTTGATCCAATGGACGTTGAGGAGCAGCAACAGCAAAAGGAACAGGAAGAAGAGAATCCTGAAGAAGAAGAAGGTGGCGAGGCGTTCCATGATGCATTGGATGATCCAGAACAAGGTCCAAATGAAGATGAAGAAATGGCAGATGCTGCAGCTCAAATGGATACTGAACAAGGTGAAGGTGATGAAGACCAAGGTGATGGTGGTGACGAAGACGAAGAGAAGGAGGAAGAAGCAGCTCAAGAAGTAGGAGACTCAGAGCAGCAACAGAAGGGTGGAATGATGGAAGAGGATGACGAGCAAGATGCTGATGAAGAAACGAAGGCCCAAAACCGTGAACAGCCCAACGATGATGCCGCTGCTGATAATCAGTTTGGTGTACAAGGTGAAGCTGGTAAGCAGAGTAAGAGTTCTGCTGGTAAGAAGGAAGGAGAAGACGATTCTGCAGATGCTGAAGATGCCGACGCAGAAGTTGACAAGACTGAAAAGAAGGAACAGAAGGGCAAGGCTGAGCGTGGCGCCAACCAGACAAATGATGATGATGATAAAAATGTAGATGAAGAGTCAAATGAACAGGAGGATTCTGAAAAGCCACAATCTAACCCTCAAAGAAGTCTTGGTGATGCTTTAGAAAACTGGCGTAGACGACTTGCTGACCTTGAAGACGGTGATGAAGACGAGCAAGTTGATAAAGAAGAGAAGACAGAAGATGAAAATGCTGAAGATGTCAAGGTCAACGAGGAAGATACCTTTGAATATGTCAAGAATGATGAGGATGCCCACGATATGCAGACAATGGGTAATGCACAGCCTGATCAAATCCAAGATGTCAAGATGGCTGGTATGGATGAGCAAGAGGAAAATGACAAGGAAACCTCTGGTGAGATGCATGAAGACGAAACAATGGATGATGCAGTGGATACCATGCCTTTACCTCGTGAAAACTTGGATACTGCTGCCGGTGCTGAAGATAACCAAGGTGCCATCTTGAGCAAGAAACTTCCTCAATCTCAGCTTATTGATGAGACTGAAATATTGACCATGGATGAATCTGTCGTTGCTCGTGAACCACTTGAACAGCAAGACATTGAGCGTATGCGTGATGAACTCGAAACTCAAGTAGCAGACTGGCGTGAAGAAGGACGTGACATTAACAAGGCCCGTGAATTATGGCAAGGCTACGAAAACCTCACACATGATTTGGCTATGGGACTCTGCGAGCAGTTACGTTTGATTTTGGAGCCTACCTTGGCAACAAAACTGAAGGGAGATTACCGCACCGGTAAACGACTCAATATGAAGAAGATTATCCCCTACATTGCAAGTCAATTTAAAAAGGACAAGATTTGGTTACGTCGCACCAAGCCAAGTAAGCGCCAATATCAGGTGATGATCTCCATTGATGATTCAAAGTCAATGTCCGAATCACATTCTGTTCAGCTTGCATACGAAGCCCTGTCACTTATCTCGAAGGCATTGTCTCAGTTAGAAGTGGGCGATATTTCTATCACTTCGTTTGGTGAGCGCGTCCGACTATTGCATCCCTTTGACCAGCCTTTTACTTCGGAATCGGGTGCCTCTGTTATTCAGCAATTTACCTTTGCCCAGCAAAAGACCTATGTCAATAAGCTCGTTGAATCTACTATCAGCCTATTTGAGAACGCAAAGCATTCCTCTGGACCAGGCAACGCTGAGTTATGGCAGCTCCAGCTGATCTTGTCTGACGGTATCTGTGAAGACCACGAAAGCCTTCGTTCATTGGTAAGAAGTGCATTAGATCAGCAAATCATGATTATCTTTATTGTTGTCGATAACAAGCCAGAGAAGGAGTCAATTATGAACATGAACAGTGTTAAATATGTGCAAAAGAACGGCAAATTAGCACTAGAGATGAACTCTTACTTGGATACATTCCCCTTCCAATACTTTATGATCCTGCGTGACATCAACTCTTTACCAGAAGCATTATCAGATGCCCTTCGCCAATACTTTAGCTTTGTATCTGCTTAAAAAAAAATATTTCTTTATTAATAAATTTAAAATGTACATTTATTATTGGTTGGTTGTTTTTGCTTTCATTTTTTTTTACGTGTCGTGACCGGAATTGCTTGCGTATTCATATTGTCGTGTTGTTTTTTAAGCGTCCTTTATCTTTTCTTTTCATTATTCATTAATAATTATAATAAATAATAATACAAAAATGTCTGTTCAACATATCCATAACGCTGCTGAATTCCAACAGCTCTTGACTTCTACTACAAAGCTAGTCGTAGTCGATTTTTTTGGTACCTGGTGGTAAGCACTTGTTGTTCTGTAGTTTCTACAAACAAAAACGACTCACCTTATTAAAATATACAGTGGTCCTTGCAAAATGATTGCTCCTTTCTTCCAGCAGTTGGCTTCAAAGTACCGTGAAGTTATTTTTGCAAAGATCGATACTGATGAAGCAAAAGAAGTTGCCGCTGCTTGTAAAGTTGCAAGCTTGTGAGTGCTTTATCATTTAAATATATATATTATTCTCTTATTAATAGTTGTTGGTGTTTAGGCCCACTTTCCAGTTCTACAAGGGAGGTAACAAGCTCGGTGAAATGAAGGGTGCCAATCCTCAGCAGTTGGAGGCAATGGTCAAGCAACATGCTGGTGAAGGTGGTTCCAGCTCTGGCTCTGCCAAGAAGAGTGTCGGTGTTCCCGGCTATGTAAAGTCATCTCTTTTTAGATCTGGCTGATTGATTAGGAACTCATTTTACAGCTGTTTTAATATGTATATAGGTTGATTTGACTGAATTCATTACACCTAATCAAATGGATGCTTTAAATCAAAAAGACGAACACAATGTTAAAAATATCTTTAAAGAGGACGAAAGTTATTTGGAGAGCGATGTAGATGAGCAATTGATTATTAGCGTTCCTTTCAATCAACGTAGGTTCTTTATTAGTTGTGCGAGTTTGATACGAATCGAAATTATTAACCCGCGTTTTTTGTTGTTGTAAAAACATTAGCTGTGAAGCTCCACTCTTTGAAATTCAAGGTTCCTAACGTTGCCAACGCACCAAAAACTGTTAAAATCTACGCCAACAGACAAGTATTGGGTTTTGATGATGCTGATTCAGTAAAAGAAACACAGGTCCTTGAGTTGACACCAGAAAACTTTGAAGAGAATGGTGTTGTCAATTTAAGATTTGTCAAGTATCAAAACATCACTCACATTTTGGTAAATGTCCCATTTATTCATTTATGTTACACAGTATCATGTTATTTACCATGTTCTTTAGTTGTTTGTTGAGGATAACCAAGAAGATGAAGAAACTACACAAATCCAGCAGCTTATTTTCATAGGGTAAAGTAATTTCACGATATAGAATTTACCTATTTTATTAACATGTGTTTTTTTTTTTCTTAGAACTCCTGTTGAAGTAAGAGAATAAGTGCTATTTTTATGCAACACAAACATACTCACCTTCTTTTATAGGCCACCAACATGAGCGACTTGAAGAAGGAAGAGTAAAATGGATTACTAACTCTTTTTTCTTTCTTTTCAACTATTCCATTATTCAATAATAATAATAAAAACTGATTCAAGTAATTGGACAAAGTCGGCTAATAGATAATAGTTGAGTAATGCTTTAGAAATAAAATTTTGATATTTTTGAACTTTAACATACTTGGAGGTGCTTTTATTGGGCGGACTCGGTGCGTATGTATGTGTGTGTGTCATCCCAATTAAATATGAATACGCACGACCTTTGTTTAGTGTTTTAGTACTAGAAAAAAGAACAATTGAAAGTATAACGATTATCAAAACTGACTTATTTATCTTTGCAATAAAATCAAAGCTGCTCGTACTCTATTGTGGTCATATAAACGCGATGTTTATGTGCTACTCCTTTATCAAGGGAGTGACGCAACTGTAAATTTTAACAGTAATTTTGTAAGCAAACATTGACAGAAAGTCACCTTCTGTGAGAATACTAGCAGTTTTTATATCGCTTTTTGGATTTTTATAAAAAAAATATTACAATTCTTCATGGCATAACGACGAAAGGTAGAGAAAAAAAAAACAGAGTGTCACTTAAAACTAAAAAAACACAGCTTTTTTCATTGTCTTGACGGAAAGTTGCAAACCTGACGAAAAGTTGAATCTCTGATCCATCATTTCCCGTTGTGTATAAGATGGACATATGTATTTTTCTGTCACATCTGACAACATATTTCTGACAACATTTTCAAAATCCAAGTAGTCGTACATTGCGATATATTTACTTTCCATTCACCGAAACCAACAACAACAATACAGCATACTACAGGTTGATCAGACAGATACGAAACAGCAGGAGTAGGTTTCATTAATTGGCCAGACATTTTGATAAATACATATAGTGACTGTTTGAACTGATATTTAAGTTCATATCTTCTCTTTGCCAAAGTTGTGCTATTCTCATCCGCTCTTCTTCTCTGCCTTCAAAAATGTCCACTGATAATTATGTCGACTATCTAAAAAAACTCTGCAGCTTTCACAACCTCGAACCAGGAAAGGTATCTGCCGAAAAAGCTGGAGAATTGGAACATGGCTCAAAAAACCCTTTTACCGACAAGAGTTTCTCTCCAAATTATAAAAAGCTTCTGAAAAAAAGGAAAAGACTTCCTGTTAATCGTGATCGTCAAAATTTTTTGGATTTGATTGACAAAAACCAGTTTGTTATTCTTGTTAGTGAAACAGGCAGTGGCAAGACGACACAGTAAGGCTATTTATACTCTAGCAGATTTTTTTTTTAAAAATGTAATATAAACAAAATTTAGAATACCTCAATTCTTGGTTTATGATAAATTACCCCATTTAAATGGTAAGATGATTGCTTGTACACAATCTCGACGTGTAGCTACTATATCTAAATCACAACGTGTTGCGGAGGAGATGGATGTTGATCTCGGCTCAGAGGTGGGATACAGTATCCGCTTCGAGGATTTCATTAGCCCAAAAACTTTCCTAAAATACATGACGGACGGTATGCTTTTTCGGGAGGCCATGTATGATCCTCTTCTCACAAGATACTCTACCATAGTACTTGATGGAGTCCATGAGCGCTCACTTAATGTGGATATTCTAATGGATTTACTGAAAAAATCTGCAAAGAGAGAGCCGATCTAACCGTCATCATTATGTCTGCTACATTGGATGTTGAAAAGTTCCAGAGATATTTTGACAATGCACCCATCTTGGTAAATATTTTACTTATTATTAGAATAAAAACTATCACTTACTTTACAGTATTCATTTTTTTTCTTTTTTAGAATATATTGGGTAGGGCTTTCCCTGTAGAAGTTGTTTATAGTAATATAATTGTGCCCAAGTATGTTAATGGAAAATCTATGCCCGGATACGTTAATGAAGCTGTTCGTACAACTCTTAAAAACCATGCTGAAGAGTCTGAGGGTGATGTTTTGGTATTTTTAACTGGTGAAAGGGATATTGAAGATGCGGTGGCTATGATTGAGGATGAATATGAAAAAAATAGCAAATACAAGGAAGCTGGTCCTCTAAAAGTCATGCCTCTGTATGCATTGTTGTCAACTTACGAACAGCAGCAGATGTTCGAAAAGGCCCCGCCTCCAGATACCCCTGGTGGAAAGTCTGGGCGTAAAGTCATTGTTTCAACAAATATAGCCCAAACTTCGATTACAGTAGACGGCATTGTTTATGTTGTTAATTCTGGTTTTATTAAACAAGGTGTATACAACCCTCGTACCCGTGTGGACGCACTCAAGGCTATACCCATCTCAAAGGCCTCAGCAAAGCAAGATCCGGACGTGCTGGACGTACCAGACCAGGAAAAGCGTTTCAACTGTACACAAAAGATTATTATGAATTACAACTTCCTGAGCAATCACCCCCCCCCCGAAATCATGTTCAGTAATTTGAGTAGCTCTGTACTTCACTTATTGAAGTCTGGAATTTTTGATCTTATTAATTTCGACTTTATGGACTCTTCTTCTCCGGAGCTATTTGTGGACGCTCTTGATATTCTAGAGAACCTCCATGCTTGTGATAAAGATCACCAAATAACACCTGGTGGTGAGCTGATGTCCTTCGTTCCACTGGATCCACCCCTGAGCAGGATGCTGATAGAGAGTCCAAAACATGGATGTTCAGAAGAAATCTTAACTTTGGCAGCCCTCCTATCGGTTCCTCCTGTTTTTAACCGTCCCTAAAAAAGACAAATAGAAGCTGATATAGCGAAGCGGCAGTTTGAGAGTCAGTATGGGAATCATATCACCTTATTGAATGTATACCAAGCTTTTAAAGAAAGTGAGTTGTTAAATTACAACTTCCTTGATTGTATATAGCATACTAAACATTATTATCATAGACCTTTATGATCCGAAATGGTGTCATGAGAATTTTTTGAATCATACATCACTGGAATTGGCGGATGATGTCAAAGCTCAATTGAGGCGGTCTATGGAAATCCAAGGTATCCCTATTCTTCAGTGCGACGACGATAACAACGAAGAGTACCATGTTAAGATTCGAAAGGCAACATGCGAAGGGTTTTTCATGCAGATAGCACTCCTTTTACCAAATGGGTATTATAAAATTCTCAAAGATAGCCAATATGTAAGAATTCACCCATCCAGCTCCATCTCATTCGGAAATAAACCAAGTTTAATCTTATATCACGAAATAATCATGCCTAATCAAAACTATATCAGAACGTGTACTCCAATTCAACAACAATGGCTAGACAATATCGCGCTTCCATATTATGTTGCAAATAGTTTCACACACATGCTAAGATGAAAACCACCAACCTCGGAATGTACCTAAATTCAGAACTATTGTTTATTTGCATAAGCAGCCTCCAAGATAAGACGTATAGCATTCATTTAATCGAACAATACCAAAAAGAAGTAGTAAATATTGGATAATTAAATGTCTCCATATGTTAATTATAATAATAAAAAAAGGCCATAATTTATCGGATTAGGAGCTTGTTTTATTATCACTATTAATTTAAATATACATCTCGGGACCAATGATGAATTGACAAGCTGATAACCTTGGGTCATATAATCTAAAGTTATCAAGTCTGGTTAGAATTGTATCATACTTTAATGAAGTATAATTACAGTTTATATAAAAACCATTTAAATATTACATTCGAGCTTATCAAATGTGAGTAACAGTTTTTTTGATAAAGTAAAGCGAAAATAGGTTTTAAAACAATAAAGACTTTGCATTGATCACACAAGAACAACAAGAAATCAGACGATTTTCTTTTTAGGAAGAATTATGCATGAATTTACGTTTGAAAACAATTGACTAAATCCGTCTACTTCTTTGTTTGAG